>JAULCA010131405.1:0-15497 GCA_032360845.1 Crassadoma gigantea | reverse complement strand
ACATGAACGGCTAGCTTTACTGGTGTAGACACAGTTTCGTAAATGGCCAAAAATGTAGTTTCCCGCCAAATTCGATTTTTTTTAAAAGTATGAAGCCCACATAGTCCTCTTCATCATGTATATGCCAATTTTAGTGCTAATTTTTTTTTAATTTGGATACATGTAATATTACAGGGGTTATTCATTGTACAAAAATATCGACCATGGCCTCTGTACGCTACTGTAGACTGCTACCTAAGTCAAATTAAGTATCACATGTAAACATACGTGTAATCAAAATTGAGAACTTCAAGATAGCTTAATTGATTTACAATCGCTTATACTATAGTATCATATAAGTACACCTTTATATCTTATACCACCGCTGTTTCTAAAAACTTATATTCCTTTTTAAATTATCATGCAATTCTGCAAATAAGACCATATCGTCTGCATACATCCAAAGAAAGATATCTATCATATTGATCACTATCAATGGACAACCTTTTTTTTAAAAAAATACATTTCACAAGCATTAACATAAATTGAATATGCCGTTTTATCTTGGTGCAAAGGGAAGAAATTTGTTTGTCTCGTCGAAAACTTCCTCATTTGACTGTAGACCTCTAGTTAAATCTTGTAAATAAACAGTCATCGACCACTAGAAGCTTTAAGATGTGAATTAACTATGACATAATTGAAGTCTATACACCGGTTGCTATGTTATTTAAGTAAATGTGTTAGCGTGATCGTCTTAGAATGGCGTCCGCAGATTTCATAGTGGTTCATTCCAGCCATCACCTTTGCATCAAACTTGTAATGTATATTAATTTATCACATAATCGATCTGTTATCCAGTGAATTCAACCGTGTAATATTTTTTTTTCATGTCACTACTGTAATATACCCTTGGAGCGTTTTCATTGGCTGTGCCAGTCAGAAATCGATTGTGACGTCATAATATGGGCAATGACGTGGCGTTATAAATTGCAACAAAATGGCTGCCTCCGTTTGATTAAGCCCTTTTCATTTTGGCTTTAAAACCTGTCAAAATATAAGTTTTTTGAGTGATGTGAAAAAAAGTATCTAGAATCTAGAGGATTATATGTTATAATTAGTTTATATATGTTTATCATGCTAATTGTTATTGTGTAACTTACCATTACTTTGTGCGTCTATTCAGACCGTGTTCATTGCTGAATAAACACCTTTCAAAGTAAAACGGAACAGAGGCCTATTTATGAACACGGCGTGATTACTGAACTCTGTCATCACCATATCACCCCAATGCCAGCAGTGGCTTGACTTATGCGGTCGTAACGGTATACCGCTGAACCCTGATAAATTTGTATTCGCAGAGGACACAGTTGAATTCGCTGGGTTTGAAATAACCAACAATAGTGTACGACCTTCACAGAAATACTTACGCGCCATCCTGGATTTTTCGACACCCAGTAACATCACAGATGTGCGGACATGGTTCAGACTAGTCAATCAGGTGTCGTATGCCTTCAGTATGACCGCGAATATGCTTCTTTTCCGCCAGTTGCTCAAACCAGATCAACCGTTTCAGTAGACTGAAGATCTCCAACAAATGTTTGAGGAATCAAAAGTTGTCATTGCTAACGAGAATGAGCAGGGTGTACGGATTTTTGACCCTAGTAAACCCAAGTGTCTCGCTACAGATTGGTCAAAGACTGGCATTGGATTTTGGCTGCTTCAGAAACACTGCGCTTGTGCTAATGAAAGCCCGGTGTGCTGCCGTGATGGTTGGAAAGTTACGCTCGTTGGAAGTCGTTTCACACATGCAGCAGAGACGCGTTACGCGCCTGTTGAGGGCGAAGCCTTGACAGTGGCAGATGTCCTTGATAAAGCTCGACACTTCATTCTTGGGTGCGACAACTTGATCATAGGTGTTGATCATAAGCCATTGTTGAAGTAATTTGGCGACAGATCCCTTGAAAACATTCCTAACAACAGACTTCGTAACATCAAGGAGAAAACACTACGATACCATTTTCGAATGCTTCATGTGCCTGGCATACGACATCGTGCTGCAGATTGTGTCTCCCGACATCCTATTGGTTAGCCAGAGAAACTTGTGCTTCAGGACGATATTGCAACACTGTCCTTTTCCGCCGTCGACATCGCCCATGTTGGTCTAATGAGTGGCCTATGCATGAATTCATCCGGACTAGCATTTGTTGAGGAACATATCGTAGCATCAGCCTCTTCAACACTAGATGCGATCAATTTACGATCCGTCACCTGGGAGCGTGTTAGAACCACTACTACCAACGACGACAACATGCAGGCGTTAATTGCTCTGATAGAGGTTGGTATGTCAGGAACCCGTCATGAGCTGCCTAGACCACTGCAAGAGTATTTCCCATTCCGTGACGACCTCAACAGTTGATGGTGTTGTACTTAATAAATACAGAATAGTCATTCCACCATCACTCCGGGAAGAAATCCTTGCCACTCTGCATTCAGCACATCAAGGGGTAACATCCATGACTTCAAGAGCAGACGCGTCAATCTTTTGGCCTGCTATCACGCCTGCGATCGCCTACCTGCGCGCATCTTGTAACCACTGCAACCGTTTTGCTCAGTCTAACCCGAGTGCACCACCGATGCCTTTGATTACTCCTGACTATCCATTCCAATGCGTGTGTGCAGATTTCTTCCACTACATGGGCTGTAATTACCAAGTAATAGTTATTCCAACTGGCCGATATTGGAAAAAGCCGCTAATGGTTCCGCTGGATTAATAGACTATCTCCGAAGGACATTTGTTACTTTCGGTATCCCTGATGAACTAGCATCAAATGGTGGACCTGAGTTCACTTCTGTGGCCACACGTCAATTTCTCAGGAACTGGGTCGTTCACAATAGACTGTCATCTGTAGCTTTTCCACATAGTAACTGCCGCGCTGAAGTGGGAGTCAAAACAGTGAAGAGGCTGATCTCTGGCAATACCAGTCCCGATGGCGACTTAAACACTGACGCTTTCCAACGTGCTATTCTCCAGTATCGTAACACACCTGACAGTGACACAAAACTATATCCTGCTATGTGCGTGTTCGGTCGTCCTTTAAGAGACTGTATTCCTATACCACCAGGTCGGTACATTCCACACAACACATGGCTGGAGACTTTAGCAGCTCGCGAGGAGGCATTTCGCAATCGTCTCATGCGAGAAAGTGAACGTTGGTCTGAGCACACCAAACGCCTTTTACCTCTTGCTGTTGGAGATCATGTACGCAACCAAAATCAAGTGGGTCCTCATTCTCTTAAATTGGACAAGACTGGAGTCATTATCGAATTCCGCCAATTTGATCAATATGTTGTTCGGGTTGACGGATCTGGCCGTGTTATCTTACGCAATAGGAAATTCCAGTCGTTACACCACCAGCGCGCTTCACAACTGACAATCAAATCGGGCTCTCCCATCGTGTGCCATTTCCTGCTTCTAATGCCCCCAACGCCGTCGTCAGTGAAGAAAGCAGCCCTTCCCATAAGGATACGAGTCCTCCACCATCCACTCCGTTGACCACTAGACCCACACAACGTTCGCCTCATTCATCATCTGGTGTTAATCATCCTTCACCACCGTCTGATATCCGAGATATGTTCAATCGACGTCATCTAGCGTTTGATTCTCCTGCTTACCCAGTGGGCAAAGTCTCAACACCTCCGACAATGATGCCTCCTATTTCCTAAGTGTAATATCTGTTTTGTAACCTTTTTTCTGAGACTCAGTGCTTCATTTTGTTTATATTAGGACAATCAGTCGGACATTTCTTAATAATTCATATATTTCACATCAGTCTTTGTTCCTAGGAATAATTCGAGTACCTAATTAACCGCGTGTACCAAGACTTCGGGCAGATAGAGCATTTTATGTTATGATTAGTTTCTATATGTTTATCATGCTAATTGTTATTGTGTAATTTACCATTACTTTGTGTGTCTGTTCAGACTGTGTTCATTGCTGAATAAACACCTTTCAAAGTAAACGGAACAGAGTCCCATTTGAGCTCGACAAGGCTCGCAAAAATAAAAACTTGTTTCATAAAATCTCATGAAACGAAAACTCATTAACGATCCTCTTTATAATTTATAACAGCTTAAAGATTATAAAATTATCTTGCCTTGAGTGGTCACCGAACAAAATTTGGTTCAGCGATTAACGAGTATGGATCAAGAAAGACAGAAATTTACGAGAAAGTTTTGTACGAAAATCTCTTTTTCTCTCTCTCTCTCTCTCGTGATTTTTCATGTTTATGTTGGACTTTTCACAATCCTACTTTTCCACAACTAATACTAGTTCGGAAAATAAATTCATACTCTTAAAATTGACTCTTAAATATTCCGAAGATATGCCATGTTGTTTTAACTACTTTTTCCATCTCCAATTATAAGCCAAAACTCGTAGGGATGTTGCGATGCACCGATTTGGGTACAGATACACCTGTTTTTCGATTACATTTCTATGACTATATTTCCGCTTGTAGTCGGTAGTCCGAGCGTAGCCTCTCGAGTAAGAGACCTGACTCAGCCGAATTTCTTTTCTAACTATATATACTTCATTTGATTTGGTTTGGTTTATTTGTTTTACGTCCTATTAACAGATATAGTCATTTAAGGACGTGCCAGGTTTTGGTGGTGAAAGAAAGCTGGAGTTTCCGGAGAAAAACCACCGACCAACGGCCAGTACCTGGCGACTGCCCCACGTAGGCCTCGAACCCGCGACCCAGCGGTGGAGGGCTAGTGGTTGCAGAATGTCAGTCGCCTTAACCACTTGGCCACCGCGGCCCTACTTCTAACTTTTCATACCTATGCATACCTATGATAGATGTCCGCATTGCTGGGTGTAGCAAAGTTAAAGTTACATGTATTTATATCACTAGCTTAAGGTCAGCAGGAAGATACTATTATAAGGTAATAAAGATTGAAACATATTGATTTAGTTCAGATTTGACCAGAACAAAATATTGTCCCTGAGGCGTATTACAGGTAGACAGTTATAAAATGAAAGCAATTACAATTTCTTTAAACCAAGTGGGGTATAAAATATTCTGACAGTTGAAATGAAAAAACATAAAAATGTATACATATCGTATAAAATGTTCCAAAAGTTAATAAAATGTTCCATTTGAATTTGTCTCTATTGTTAACGATTTTACACCGTAACATAACGCATTCTGCAACGTTTTCCTAAGGTGTTTTATCATTAGGATGTATTAGGATATTACGAAGCGTCTTGTTGGTCTTCATGGCCAAGTGCTCAAGGCGTTTGAAATTCTGCTACCACTAACTCTCAACCACTGGGTCGCGGGTTCGAGACCTACATGGGGCAGTCGCCAGACACTAGTCGTAGGTCGGTGATTTTCCCCAGGAAACACCTACTTTCCTCCACATCAAAACCTGACACCGCAATATATATTCTCTTTGTGGTTTCGGATACGATGACCACTTGACCTTTGGTTTTGTTCTAATTTTTGATTGGCATTTTCTTGTTCTTCTCTTTACTTTGGCACTGTTTTTGTACCCGTTTGGTTAAAAGTTTGGCGTCGAACACATATTGCTAGGGCAACGACATACTGTGGGTATCCGTAATATGCTTTGATCATTGTAGCCGTGGCAACTGTCGTGCACACTATCCTCATGCACATTCCAGGGCAGGACACATTTTACATGAGTTTGTTTAAGTATAGTTTTTGTGGTACATTATGCATTTATTTAAGTAAAAATTGCTTTAACACAGCCTATCCTCGTCTTCGCTCTCTGTTATGGGGTATTTTTCCATTACACTCTTATTTATGCTAACAATACTCTAATGTAAAACTTTAAGACTTATGCTAGGAGTATCAAAGCGTCGTCATCTCTTGCCAGTTAAATAATTAACGCCATATTTTTAGATCAATATATATCCATTACTTAGAAAATGACTACAAATATTGTACTCGAAACGTCGAGTTATGCATTCATTTACATTTTTACATGTGATCAAACTATTGAAAAAAATATTCGAGGTATAATTAATGTTCGAAAATAATCTGAATATCATATTTCTATGTAAAGATAAATTCTCCTCCATTCTCGCCCTACGGCAGTTCGGGTTAAAATTGCAAAATGTCAACCATTAGGTACGTGACCTTGACATTCGAAGACTAAAGAAAATATCCCAATCAATCAGGGTAGCCGACCCCTACAATCCCGAGGTTGACCCCAGTCGTATAAAACATCTGACCAGCTCATCCCACACACTTTTTTGTCAGTCAGGTGCGTGACTGAGCTGGACCAACACAGAGGCCGGTACGGCTTATTCAGAATGAGGTCCAAGTCCAAACCAGGACGTGGCAGGCCGTCGTCCGCCAAACAGAGTCTTTTGGTCACTATTGAAAATAGTGACGATAATTTGTCGCTCCTAAGACAGATAGCGAGTTTTTGGAGATTATCCTTCGCTTTCTGCGACTGTGCTGAGTTGGTTGAATCTGTCACGGAAGGGAAGGCTATCGAGAACAAGAACTGCAGCGAAACTTCCGCGAGTGTTACTCGAAAAATAGAAGTCGGTAAGGAAAATGGCCGTATCGAGGGCGCTGCCCCGAAAAGAAAAAGGTCTTCTGCTGCCGCTGGCAGTGAGGAACAGCTAAAACGTAAGTACAGGCGAGAAGCCATGGATAAGCGAGTTAGAGAATTGGAGAATAAAATACAGGAAATGAGCAGGCGGCCGCTGGCCCCACGTTCTGATAAAACTACTGGGTTTGGTGATATCGACGGTAGTAGTGAGTTCAACTCGTATGGAAAATTTTTAGAAGACCCGTTGGGTTTACAGTCCACACAGGCCAACGTTAATGACGAAAATGATGATAGATATTCGGCAATATTGCCGTTGACGTCAGACAGAACAAGGCTTGTTCGTTATGTCCGAGTATTTCGAAGACGAGAGCCTTGGCGAAGGCTTGAATGATCTAGTAACGTCATTGGTGAATTCGGCGTGTATTTAGCCTGTCATTAATGTCAGCAAAACTTTGGACAAATATATAGTCCCAGCTTACTGTGTTACCGTTAGAGCTACTAAAGTGAACAAGGAGATATGGTGTCGAAGACCAATGCAAGCCCGTTATTACGAGCTCAAGGAAGCACAGCGAATGTTAGGGCTAGGTTTGGTCCCCATGATGAGATTGACGCAAGAGCTCATGAAATTCCCACAATTCAAAGAGATCTTGCGTCCTTTGTGTGTAGACACAATGTTGTTGTGTGGCAATGCCTTTCAAAAACTATCTACCGAGAGACGTTTCCATTTACGACAGGCGCTCCCAAAAGCAAATCATTCCCTTTGTTCATAGGATGTCCCTGTGACAGAAAGGTTCTTTGGGGACGAATTGACAAAAAAAGATGTAAGGTATATCTGAGGCTAACAAAGAGTTTAATGCCTTTTCTCATGAAACAGGCCAAACCGACAATACAGAGGGAATGTCGGGGGTCGTGGAGGCACTCATAGAGGTGGCAATGGGCCTTTTTCACGGCCACAGAATCGGGGCAGAGGCTACCCCAGGCGAACCGGCAGGGCCCCCAACCTCAGGCCAAGCGCACACAGCAAAATGCTGTCCAGACATCGAAACAGGACTAGAGGTAAGTCCTTTGATACGCCCTCAGGTAGACTGAGGTTTATGTTCACTGATGATGAATGGGTCTTGCAAACTATACAATGTTTAAATTTAGAGTTTGAAAGCCAGCCTGTTCAGTATGAAGTACCTGTACCAATTTCCTTTTGTGAAGAAGTAGCTAGGAATATTGATGATAAGGTGTCCGAGCTTTTATAAAAAAAAAGGTGCAATTCACCATTCTATGCATGAACCGAATGAGTTTATTTCAAATCTGTTCTTAGTAAAGAAAAAGAATGGCAAATTTAGGCCAGTCATAAATTTGAGAAATGAGTATGTAGTTTACCATCATTTTAAACAGGAAACTTTAAACGTGGTTTTAGAATCGGTTGGGAAAGGTGACTACTTTACATCTATTGACCTGAAGGATGCCTATTTCAGTATACCCGTGGCCAGAGAGCATATATTTTTGTTTTAAATTTGTTGGAGAGAGAATTCATATGAGTTGTGGCCTTGCCTTTTGGATTGACTAGTGCTCCTAGAATCTTCACTAAAGTTCTTAAACCTATATTTGCGAAAATCAAAAGCTTGGGTATTTGTGTCTTTTATTATATTGACGATTCTTTAGTAAAGGCTGCAGAGAAGGCACTTTGTGAAAAGAACTGTCTAGTTTTGGCAAACAATTTAGAAGCTGCAGGTTTTCATATCAATATAGAGAAGTCTTCCTTTGAGGCAGGAACTAGATTCTATCGCTTTCACAGTTTCTCTTACACAAGAAAAGGTTGATAATATCCGGAACAAGTGTACTGCCCTTTTGGTTAAGGAACGCCTTTCCGTAAGGGACTTGGGTAGTTTGGTTGGTCTTTTTACCTCTTCGCTGAGGACAGTAAGATTAGCAGGCCATTATTATAGACAAAAAGCCAAGGTTAAGACAGAGTTTGATAGCAGGTTTGACATGTGACGATTACATTATATGCTATCTAGTGTAGCAAAAATTGAGATTAAGTGGTTGCTTGATAATGTGGCGACAATGAATGGTCAGCCCATCAGGCCAGAGGAACCAACCGTGTTCTTAGAAACTGATGCATCTCGGTCAGGTTGGGGAGCAAAGTGTGATGACAGAATAACACAAGGCTGCTGGTCTGTCATGGAGAAAGAGTGTCATAACAATGTTTTGGAATTGAAGACAGTCTGGCAAGCTCTTTTATCACTTTGCAATACACTTCAGGATATGCACATACGAGTAATGTCTGATAATGTATGTGCAATTGCTTACATTACCAAACCTGGTGGCAGTATATATGAATTAAAGAACGTTGCAAACCCACAAACAAGTTTGGAATTGGTTTGAAGATAGGCATATCTTTATTTCTGCATCTCATGTCCCAGGTGAGCTTAATGTGGATGCGAACTTTTTATCAAGGTCTATGCAGAAATCAGGAGAATGGGCACTGAATGAAAGTATTTTCAAAAGAATTTGTAATCATTTCTTTATCCCAGATATTTATTTATTTGCTAGCAGGTTGAATTTAAGTTACCAAAGTTTGTGTCTTGTTACCCTGATCCACTTGCATGGACTTTAAATACATTCTCAATCTCATGGAAAGACTGTTTATCATATATCTTTCCCCCTTTCAGTTTGGTGGCCAGAGTGATCTAAAAGAACAAGGGGGATCGGGTGAGTGCAGAGATAATAGTCCTGCATTTTTGGAGAAATCAGGTATGGTTACCTACGCTATTAAGTGTTGTTGCGGGTGCACCGGCAAGACGGCCGAGATGGAAAACATCTTCTCTATTCGCCCGAGGGCGACAGTCATCCTTTAACCAACATGAGACTGATCGCCTGTTACGTATCATGGGTTCCTTACAAAGGCAGGCCTATCGCGACAATCTGCCTGTATTATCTCCTCATCATGGAGATCCTCAACGAATAAACAGTATTATCTTGCCTGGAACAACTGGGTATCTGGGTGTGGTCAGCGAAAGGGCAATCCCAATTGTCTCGCTGTGTCGCAGGTTATAGGTTACCTTACGCATCTGCATAATCTAGGAAAGTCCTTTGGCGTTTTGAATACCCATAAATGTATGCTTGTTCAGACTGTTGCTATTTTAGGGAATTCACATTTGATAGGGGATCATGTGATATCTACATTCATGAAAGGTGTGTTCAACACATGCCCGCCAAAGCCACGTTATGAGTCTACATTGGATGTGTCTGTGTTATTACGATTTTTAGAAACACTTTATCTACTCTGTAATTTAGACCTCCCTACCTTAACAAAACGGCTGGTATGCTTATTGGCTTTGACAACTGCTCAGAGAGCACAGACTTTGGTGAGTCTAGATATCAATTTTATGCAGGATTTGGGGGAATCCGTTTTGTTCACTATCACTGATCTCATGAAAACTTCGAAACCCTTTAAACCTTTTTATAAGGTCAGGTTAGACAAATATTCATCAGAAAAGTTGTGTGTTGTATACAATTTAAGAGAGTATTTCAGGAGAACAGAAGGGTTTCGTAAATCTACCAAATTACTTGTTTCATTTAAACTGGGTACTCCTGTGTCTTCAGAGACTGTAGTTAGATGGATCAGAGACCTGATGAATAGGCCAGGAGTAGATATTCAGTTTAAAGCTCATTCTGTTAGAGGAGCAGCTACCGCTGCAGCTGCTGTCTCAGGTATTTCTTTGCAAAAGATTTTAACAACTGCAAATTGGTTTTCTGCAGGTACATTCAGGTTCTACTGCAGAGAGGTGCCAGAGCAGTCATTTACGGAGGCAGTGTTGAAATTGAATGTAAAAGCAAATAATAAAATACAAGATTGATCAGCTGAATTGGTTGAGGTTTTTTATTTTTTGGTTTTCTTGACAAATCGCTTTAAAGGTGCAATTTTAACCCGAACTGCCGTAGTGCAAGAATGGAGGAGAATCCCCCTCTCATCAGAGTATCTCTGGAATGATGGATGAGAAGGATTATCCGTAATGAAGCCCGAAGGCTGAAGGGTTAAAATACCCTCCCTCCCACCGCTGTTGGTTTTCGATTGCCAACAAAGTTTCTTTTAAGAAGCGTGTGGGATGAACTGGTCAGATGTTGTATACGACTGGGGTCAACCTCGGGCTAGTAGGGGTCGGCTACCCGGATTGGTTGGGATATTTTCTTTAGTCTTTGAATGTTAATGTCACGCACCTAATGGTTGATATTGTGCAATTTTAACCCTCCAGCCTCCGGGCTTCATTACAGAGAATCCTTCTTATCCATCATTTCAGAGATACTCTGATGAGAGGGGGATTATATGAAACAGAAAATTGATTATTGATTCACTAAAATATAATTCAATATTATTTTCTTGATGTCAACTTTTTTTCTCGCATGTTTACATGCTTAACAATT
Source organism: Crassadoma gigantea (assembly GCA_032360845.1). Classification (NCBI taxonomy): domain Eukaryota; kingdom Metazoa; phylum Mollusca; class Bivalvia; order Pectinida; family Pectinidae; genus Crassadoma; species Crassadoma gigantea. The sequence continues at coordinate 4,514 of JAULCA010131405.1, read as the reverse complement.
CTCGTTAGTCAGTACTCTTCTTTAATTTTGCAATCTCCCTATATAAGTAATGAACATGAGTTGTAAAGATCCCTGTAATTTTATCTAGATCGGCCAGTCAGTTTTTTATTACTTAACAAAATCAACTTGTATAAAGTCGAATACATCATCAACCTTTTCTTTGTCCATGAGTAAATGGCTCATTAATGGGCCACACAACAATAATATCTTATTTGTAAGTCATAACCTTTAATAAGAGATGACTGGACACGATACCATGCAATCAATTATCATTTATTTAATGCTTACCAGACGTACACCGACAGGCTGTTTGTCTTGTTCAGTATGTCATGTTCGGCGCTCACTTTGCAAACGAATGTCAGCTATACACGTTATTACTGAATAGTTGAGGTTTATAAAGAATTGTTTGTAAAACTCTTACGACGGAATCCAAAACGTAAGTATTAAACAATGGAATAGTACTCCATAATGGTTTAGTTTAATCACCTACAGAACAATGATTGAGTTCAACGTATTTTTGTTATCAATTCGTGGAGATGAAGAGTGTTGTGACAATCGGAATATCCCTTTTGTATGTTGATTGCTTATAATTGTAAAGAATACATGTGCCAGTAGTCTATTCGATGACTAGAAACTTGGAAGATTTGATGTCTTGCCCTCAATAATAGAATGTCACCTCACTGAGACGATTTTCTGCCGTCTTCCGAAACGTTTTCCTACAACCAGTATGTGTTCATGTATGAGATCAGATCAGTTGCATAAAATTATTTCAGGCAAAACCAAAATATCGGTAAAACTTTTTAATCAAAGAACTGAAAGTGCTCCAGACACATGCTTTCTCGATGTTGTTTTATTTGCAGTTATATAAATAATATATAACATTTTAGGATAAGAGGCCCAATGGGCCTGCATCGCTCAGCTGGTATCCTATGTTCATCACAAGTACAAATTGCTTGACATTCCACCGGGTGTTCTTAGATGATAAAAACAAAATTAAAATAAGAAGCATATACCACTCAAGTTAAACGCTGTTTATCATCCACAAATAACTTCATTTTCTAGAAGACAAATTAGAACAAATATGGCCTTGAATAAGGATCAAATTTACCTCTGTGGCCTTGAATACAAGTCTGAAGGTCATTTCTTTCCGCAAACTTTGTTGGGCTTCATCATAGGAATAATCAGCTAAATTGCATGATTGTAGGCCTTTTGATAATTATCTTGGATTCCTTTTAATGTTTTAACCAATTTGACTTTGACCTTTGTGACGTTGCGTGAATACCAGTCAAGGTTATTTATTTACGCAATTTTTTCAAGCTTAATCATAACATAGTTCCCAAATACTAATAATGATTCTACAACTTTTAGTTGATCAGTAGGAGTGGTTTTACCATTTTAATAAATTAGATCCTTGTAGGGCTTTATCTCATCAACCTAATAGCCAAATATTATGCTTCTGGGCCATTTGGTAAATCAGAAATACAGGTAGTCATTTAAAGCTTTTAATAAAAAAAAATAGACTCTGTGACAATCAATATCGGTCCAGGGCTTTTCTTTTATCAAAAATTGTCGGACTTCATCCTGTTTAAGAATCTGCCAGCCAAATATCACGCTTCTTGTCCCTTTAGTTAATCATTAATCGTTAAAAGGTTTTAAGAAATTTGACCCCTGTGACCTTGAAAACGAGTCATGGTTATTTCTTTTCGCAAATTTTGTCAAACTTTATCCTAGGAACATGTCAGCCAAATATCAAGCTTCTGGGCTTTTTGGTTAATCAAAGGTTTTAACAAATTTGACAAGGTCATTTCTTTTTGAAAATTTGTTGGGCTCCAACCAGAGACGCTTTCTGACAAATATCATGGCTCTATATCTGTTCGTTCTTCAGAAGAAGTCGTTTAAAGGAAAAGTTTACAGACGACACCGGACGATGGACGCTGCACCATTACATAAGCTCATTTGCCCTTCGGGCAGGTGAGCTAAAAAAAACTATAATATAACAAAGATATATTTTCACAACATAAACCAGTAAATAGAAACATTGCGTTATTAAATTGATTGAATAAATGTGTAACAAGTTTGTAACAAACATGTCTATCAATGATTCATAAGTACTGGTAAAATATCTTGTGATGTACATATTTGATGGAGAAAATATCGCACTCCATCTTTTGGCGGTCATTATCTGTAAACAATTCATGGATATTATCGAATATGTGTATTACCAAAAACGTAATACTACAAGTAGTACTTCTTTTAATTTTGATTTGTGCAATAAAAGAGGCACAACATCATCAAAAATCTGACTGATTGGGTTAGTCTAACATAACAATGAGGGAGAAGCTTAAGTACTAACTCACAAATATAGTTCGACCCTACAAAGAGAACGACTTCAAATCCGGGTGATCGGGTAAGAACAATGTTCCACTAAGGGAGATAAGGTTTTGCAGGAAATACAGGAAAACCGTGGCGGTGACCTTCGGTCTCACCCAGCCAGCGCGGCTACTTGCTGTTTGACGAGTAGCTAAGTTATCAAAGCATGGTTAGCTTTACAGTTCTTTCTTTTGTTAATATATTGGTCCTGTCGATATATTCTGTGTTTACAACTTACTGAAATGGATCGAACGTCCAAGAAAGATATTTTTTATTCCATCAGAGAGAATAAAGAGGTCAGAAGTAAAATGTCGGTTTTTCTTGCAGTGGTAATTTTGTGATATAAATCAAAACGTTAGTGGACGGGGACTGTAGTCATGTTGAACCCATCCGCTTCGGGGAAGAGTGCGGAAAGCACAATTTCAACCAGCAGAGCTTCGTAAGAAATTTATTCAGAATATTTTTTATTGATTGTATACTCACAAATACATTAATTGTTGTATTTTTTCACATACATACGGCTAGTTAAAAAAGTATCGAAGTGAATGCTTTCTCTGCCTATAAGTAGGAAAACCGAAAAATGGCATCACTACGGTATGAATGAAAATGCTAGGGATCGCTGGCAAAAAAATTGCATATGAATGAAAACTTAATGAATGGTTTCCATATAAGGAGATATCAGTTTCAATATAAGAACTGAGATGCCATATAAAGTTGTAGGTGGCGACTCCATCGTTTGTGCAGTTCCACGTATAGCAAATTTTGTAGTTTACGCGATCTCCTAGACACCTGCATTACCTAAAGCATGTGTCAAAAAATGCTGCCTATTGACAATGTCAGCTTTTTATGTTCCCGCCATAAAATGGGAGGAGGGGGGCATATAATGTTGCCCATGTCCGTCCCTTCCCGTCCTGTTGCGTCGCGTCCCTTCTAATGTCACATGGCAGCGAGGGAATTTATGTCTAACAGACATTTTCTAGTTTATATTGTTTCTGTTCTTAAGAACTTCTCTGTATAAATAAAATCAATGTAAACAATACATCTACATATGTTTTGCTAAATTGTGAGTCGACAAATGTGTAAGATATTCCACATCTTTTTGAAAATTTTGCATGGAACCTGCAAGTATTAGAAAATATATATTTCATTTTTGCTTTCATAAGTCTTTTTCAAATCTGTGTCAATACATGTACAAAGTGTTAAAAACGTAAGACAGTCCAGAATATCGACTCCTCACAGCCATTTCTGTTTATAGTTTAAATAGTTTGACACCTATCAGAAAACAATAATTAAATTGTAAGCCAGTTTTTAGTTGTTCAATGCAATATTTTACTTAAGTATAAGTTCATTAAACATTTACAGTTATAACATTTGTATATATAAATATATATATTAATAGATTAAAATTAACAAGCTAAATAAAAACATCAAATTTTATATATACTATTTGATTGTAAGTGAAGTATCCCAGTTTTTACTAACTGCCCCGATAGGTTGAGTAGCTATACGGGCTTAACAACAGAGGCACATGGTAATGCTGACCCGGCTCTTCAACATGAAACGCCACCTAAAAAGAAACATGGAAAAATATCAGATTCAAATTCATAAATAACCAGCAATCTAATCAGTTTTGGCGAAACCAAATTCAGACCCAGGACTAGCCCTGCAACTGTTTTGGCAAATCTATGCTGTACTTCACATCTTAAGTTGATATTACTTTACTTCAATTTTCATTGTTTCACAATTGTCAGAAACTACACTTCAAAAGTGCTCAAATATATTACTTCTATTGTTGATTCTAAAGGGTGAACATTTCCCCAAGTTGGGTTTTTCACAGTGTGATTTGTCGAACATAATGTACCAGTATATATTTGACATTGCAGAAAACATAAAAAAAATCATTCTTTCGCAATCATTCTGATATTTAACTATTTTTGTACTGAAATGTGAACTGTAGAATGGTACGTTTATCATCCTCAAAATTACTGCGGTTGGGCTCATTTTCAAGTTTTCTGCACTCTTGAAATATGTCATGATGAAATAAAGGCTCTATATTGATTACCCGACCAGTGACTTATTTTGCTCAGTTTTACTGCCGAATACAGGCTGTTTCCCCTAGATAAAAAGTGCCTTATTTTCCCAAA
>JAULCA010131072.1:0-10451 GCA_032360845.1 Crassadoma gigantea | reverse complement strand
GTTTTAAAGCATGAAAGATAATATCATTATTTATTAATTCAGTTAGACGATCCATACCATTATTTTTTAAATCATATGTGATTACAATGTAAAAGATAAACGTGATAAACACACATGTTATTGCACCTGTAAAGTTTAGTGAAAGATACACTTTGCCAAACATAAATTATATGCATCATACAGCTGTTTCCTCTTTCTAGAACTGAGCGATGATGCTGAGGGTAAGAAGTATTGGAAATATTTATTTTTTGAATAAAATACATTTGAATAAAATATTTCTCTGGTGTTATCGCTGTAATTTCAAATAGTGTAATTCATATAATTCAGTGATATTTAAACCGCTTGTGTTTTCATTTCACAGACATGCATACAACTGAGTTGTTAAGAAGCAATACGTCGCTTGCTGAGCTGAGAGACATAATTCGTATATGTTTATCGATGTAGAAATCAAAATTAGGAAATCGATATATAAATAAATGATAGAATAAAGCTCATCTTTTATACCTTGTCAGCAGCTCTTCTTTTCGGTTATTTAGCTGTTTGATTTCCTCATCTTTGGCTGACAAAGTTCCCCTCAGCTCTCTGAGATCTGTCTCGTATCTGACAAACACAGTTAATTTAACTGTTTGATTATCTGTTTTACTTATCTAAATTGATAGAGCTGATTCAAGGTGTAGCTTGGAGATTCCTTTCAAAATAAATTATAAAGATTCGCAATCTTACCGTTTAACATTGTGTTTTGTTCTATGTTTTATTTTATGTATAATGTACATTTGCCCCATATACGACAAAAATACAAACATCAGTTATTTAATCTGTTTTTTAACATAAAATTCATTAAAACAACAAATCTGTACCAGAAAAAAAGTTATAGAATAAATCATTTGCTATGCACTTTGATATCAACAACATCCAGAAAACATATTTACCAGTAAGTGTTTATAGCACATGATATCAATATGATATCAAAAATAATCTATGAAGTATTATGAACATATTTAAGGATCCATGCACCGCTGTCAGAAACTGTTACTGGATGTGGTGAATTATTTTTTTCGGCATTTCTATAGGTTTGAGAAATCATTTCTAAATCTAAACCAATAACTTGCTGGACGTATAAAAATAATAAGGTTGAAGTTGACGAAATTTAAACAATAGCAGTGTTCTGAGTGTTATATAGTCGGCAGATAAACCGGGATTAAAATAATTGTTTTAAAATTGTTATACTATCGCCCTAGCAGACTGGGCTACCTAGTCAAAGGTGGTTTCCTGACCAAACTGAGCTTTCCTCTTTCCACGTAAACCTTCAGTGCAGTGGGACAGAATGGTGTATGTTTGTAGTAATAAGCTTTCACTGATAGATGTCCGTATTAAAAAAAAAACCTCCGTGTGAAAAGCTCGGGATAAAACTTCATAAATATTTCTAATTGTCTCCATACATAAGATGAAATTTATTGCTATCCTACCATATTTGGTATTATGCATACCTTTCGTTAAGGTTCTCATTCTCTTGCCTCAGGTGCTGTATTGCTTCCTCTCTATGTAGGATGTCGTTTTCCATTTGGCATATATCTTTGGTATAACTGCAAACATGGCATATATATAACTTAATTTAAATTATGGTTTGATATTAACGTATCTTTTTCGATTTTTTTTTCTGGATTTTTTTTCTCTTGCATTTTCGTTTTTTGTTCTTTTTTCTTTCTATTTGTTATTTTTTGTAGCATTATGATGAGCAAAAGGTTAATAACGAATTGCAAATGTCCACGGATGTGCGATACTGATAATTTCCCTTGGTATTTTCGGTTTTGGTAAAAATAGTTTCTAGATGGTAGACATTTGCTTTAAAATGCATAGCTAAATAATAGTAACCAGAAGTATACACGATATATTTATCAAATGATATAAATTGTCTATAATTGCCGTAAAAATATATAGACTGAAAACATTAAATATGATTTACTTTTGTAATAGATCCTCTTTCTCCTGAACAACTGCTGTAGCATCTTCCAGTTTTTGTTTTAGCTGCGATAAATCTTCAATTTCTTGTTCATGGCTGTGAAAAAAACCAAACGCCTATCCGTATGAATCATTGTCTATATTAACAGTCGCATCACCATCATTAAAAGTCTTGTACACACATACGATGCCAAATTACGTGTGCATGTTTTTTCTTCAAATTGCTGTAACGTTCCCTATTTTTAAACATTCATATCCAGATATATCAGGATGATTCGTATCATGTGTCTAATAATTAAAGTATATAGTATCTTTATGTGTTAACAGGAAAATTTGCAAAATAAATGTTAATTTGAAAGTCTCTTCTAGTTGCTACTATTTTTACTTAATTTTTGTAGATAGAAAACCATTTTTGTTTATTATGGCATTTTTCTTTTCGCTCCAGTTGTTACAATACCTGCATTCCAAGAGATATGATTATAAGTAAAATAACTTGTTTTGTATTTGTTATAAAAAAAAAGAAAATAAGAAAAAAAAAATTCTATTTCGTGTTTTTGTTTTCAGAAAGGAAGGCATACTTATACCAATAAACATTGTTTTACCTTTGCAATTTCGGACTTTAAAATCGATACGAAATCGGCCATGTGTGCATTCAGATCTCTGTGCCAACATTTTGATTATTGACATAACTATTTTTATTCTTTCATATTTGGCATGTGTAACTACCTTTCAGATAGTGTCTCATTCTCTTGTCTTAGCTGTTGTATTGTTTCCTCCCTGACTGCGATGGCGTGTTTCAATTGTTGAATTTCTTTGGTGTAACTGTGAACAGAATATCATAACTTTAAACTTGTTTTGGTAAATTGAGTTGCAATGGACATACAACAATATTGCGATATCATAATGTTAATTAGCCTGTGAGTTTTTGGTCTAAGAAGAATTCATTTACAGATGAGGGGCGTGTGTTTGATATAGAGTATTGAAATTACTTCAACAAGAGCCATGGGCTATATTTTTATATAGCAAAAATATATTAACTATAATATAGAATTAATTTATAAAAGAAATCTTCGTATTTTATAAAAATGGTTAACAGATCGAAAATAATTCAATGCCACTTACTCTTTTTGTAGTTTCTCTTTCTCCTGAATTGCCGTTTTATCATCTTCCATTTGTTGTCTAAGTTGCGAAAGAACCTCCAATCCTTGCTCATGTCTGCGGGGAAAGGAACGACCGGCCGTATGAATAAAAGTATGTAATTTCGAATAAGGATACAAACGCATATGATTACACCTTTTAAATTTGATAATGAAAACAGTTCCCCAAAATAAATTACGCTGCATTATGCAGCTGTTTTGTACTTTTAGGATTCATCGGTGATAATAGGGGCCAAAAGGTTCAGGATTTTTTAAGATATCTCATCCTATCTTAAACTTATTTATGGCAAAAGACCGCACAGCTTCACTAAGCGATTTCGTACAGTAGCATAGACGTCTGTAACATATGATAATATATAATGTTATAATCAAAATATTAACTTTACTACAGATATGTTATCCTTTTGTGAACCTGAGCCAAAATGCAATGTATATATGAAGAAATTTGAAGATGCACGCTTTAAACATTAAATTATCTATATGTTCGAAACTTTGTGTTATAAAGGGTGTAAATTGTGTGGTTTATAAACTAAAACAAAGTGTATTTGTATTAAAGGTTGTGCCATCGAATCAAGATTTGGTTTTTATATTTAAAGGTCATTCAGAAGAGTTCAAAACTGAAAGCTCTACTTTTGTGTACTGTTTTATTCTGGTGACTTGTTTCGTTTAGACTGTGTTGGATGCAGAGAAATAGTTTGTTTCTCTTGTAAGAGGAACTTATTGCCTTTTGGTCTGTTTTGACATCGAATACCGACGATTACTTCTTTTGCATGTGTTTTATATCCTGACTTTAAGTCGACGTGAAATTTTCACATTGTTTCTGGTGAACCATATAACCCTGTCAAAACATTATCTGTTAGTTTTGTTTCAATACTGTCTCAGATATTGGAGAATTGAAGAAAAAGGGATCACATTTTATGTATATTAAAGTAAAGAACATACATCGAGGGATTTCAAAAATTAATCACAAGACAAATAATTCAATTCTGTTTCACAAAACAAGTCTCAAGATTGATAAAGTATACTGATAACGTGATTTCGTAAATTCATGGTTATGATTTAAAACTTTATCTATAGATGTTTCGAAAAAACCTCTGGATTCCAAATGTTAATTCATAATACAATCACGATTTTTTAAGAATGAAAAGCACATGGTTCTATGTATAATATTTTTAATATAAGTTAACTTTTGTCCACAAAACATTATACATTCTAATATATAAGTAAAACTCATGTGATACGCAACATTAATTGGTCGTACAAGATACGTACTTTTGATGTTTTTGCTCAATATTTTGGTATTTGGCAACGAACTCCTCATTTTCATGCTTTAGGTGCTGAACAAGGTCTTTCAAGTCAGAAGCCGCCTTTCGTTGCCTGATGTAAAGGAAGTTTGATCTTTATTTAACAGACATCTCAGCTAGATAATTAAACTACACAATAAAATAAAGTCGTTTGCATAAACGCCGCTTATTGCGCTCTACATGGTTCAAAACCACTACAAACATTAAGAATGAATACAGCTGTAAATAAATAGTCTTTGTATATACGCGATTATGTGAAAAATACCTACTCTGAGTAATCCTTAAAAATCCCTTCCATGCGTTCTCTGATTCCTAGTAAGGAGTCTTGTTTGGTAGTAGTTGAAACAGGCTGTAACTGGACTTCATTCCCCGACTTGACAGCTTTATCTGCTGCTGAAACCCATGACTCCAGGTCGTGTATTGACTTAAAACACTCCATCATCTCTTGAAGTTTCCTATCCGATGTAACAGAATGTGTTGATATAGTTTTCTTTTCACAGAAAAAAGACAGTCAAGTTTACTGGTTTAAAATAATCGCTTTAACAACAATGCAGGTAATTTTCTGGTATTCTTATTTTTAAATGACATTTAAACTAAGGTTTTGTTTTCACATTTATGATCTTATTTTTTTTTATCTGTTTGAAGTGACTTACGGGAAAATATCACACAAAGTCTGGCTTGTGGACTTGATAACTTCGGATGATGTCATTTCAGTGGAGGCCTGATACTCTTCTGACTGTGGTACTGGTATCTTGGCCTTTCCCTTTTTCTTCTTCTTCTTTTTAGATAAACATGCTACTTCGTTCCATGGAGTATTGAACGTGTCGACTATTTTGGAAGCCGATAACACTTTGGCTTGAAGTTCTTTGGCATGAGAAGTCGCCTCTGTTTCTCTTGCAATGTACTTCTCTTTAAGCATTCTGTTATACAATTATACGCAATTTATCCTATTGTTATTATATAACTAAAATTAAGAGATTAGATTTTATTGAAGAAAGGATTATCAGGCAAGACCCTATATAAATAGGCTGTTGAAATATAACCATTAATTTGTATGCAGAAATTAATAAAGAAAAACAAAGTAAAAAAAATCTTGTTGCAAATTTGATAAAGGGGAATACATCATATATTAAGCTCCATATCTGTACATGTCAAGTACTTGGGCATGAATACTCACTCAAGATTGCCTACACATCGTTTTAATGAGTCTTTCAGGTCAGTCGATAGTATGTTGACTGAAGCTGTTGGGTCATTGTCCCGTTTAGGTTTTACTTTTGTTTTCTGACCTTTTTGGGCTGATGCAAGCGAATCCTCTATCTCTGTACTCTGATTCAGTACTGCCTGCAGCGTAATCATAACCTCCCTGTTTTAATGTAAAAGCCATGAGTACGTTTCATGAGGGTGACAATAATAATAGCGATTTAATACTTAATAAATACTCAAGTAATTGTATCAACACACTAAATCGGTGCTGAAACCCAATTCAATAATTACCACATCGACAAAAAACATATGACATTAACACAAAATATTAAAATTCAACTTGGAATCACAATTACTCCACTGAACAAATACATTCAGGTTTGACCTCCAGAAGTGTAGTAAGAGAAACATTCAATTAAGTTTTGCATTGGTGCACTTTACAACAATCAACATTTTAAATAAGCTGCAGTTTACATTATTTATTTATCTACTTTATCTTAATGTGTTGCGTTATTAAGAAATTTCAAAAGATGAATACCTAATATAGCTGTTGTTTCATTTTGAAAATGACAAAACATGAAAACATTTTGGAGGTAATAAATCTGAAAGACTCATTCATTGTTACTGTGGAATTATTGTAATTAAGTAAATTGAAAGAATCTTTATCTAAAAATTTCTATGGGAAATCATTGCAATTTCATTCAAAGCAACACATTTTCAAAATACTCAATGCCATACCTTTTGTCATCTTCAAGAGAAGCTGTCCTTTTCTTTTCCCTGAATAAGAAAACTTCACAGAATCAAGAGTCACTTAAAAATAATACATTTTAAAAAGGAATTTGCTTTATCAGAACGGTGTCTTTACATTATCATACACATCTGGTAATGATGTAAATAAGATATAAAGATAAGATTATAACACTTAAAGAATATTTATACATACATGTGAAAAAGCAAACATAAATTCTCTTAGAAAGCAAGATGTTGTCGATAAGATAAAACTACTATCAAATTACTCACCTTTCTAGTTCATTTATAAGCTTTTCAATAACACCGGCAACCCTGTTTGATTGAGAATGAAAAGAAAATTAGGAAAAAAAAAAAAAAAAAAAACCTGTCTCATTATACTGGCAAGGTTATAAACAGAGTTAATAATTCTACCCAAGGATGTAGAACTTGAGTCGGAACTGAAGCATCGCCAAGGATCTGAGACTTATTTGTCACCCGAGGGTAAAATGTCCATATTCTATACATACATGTAGATGAATATCAACAGTCTTTTTCTCCCCTCTTAACCAAATTATTGCAACACACGAGAAATACAATGTAAAAACAACAGTAACTTTAACATTTTACCATGCAACGTATAACCAAACTAAGACTAAATTTGGAAAAACCATAAACAGTATGGTATACTAAAGGCATCAACATATCTTCCACCAACAAAATCATTATAGTGAGTCAAATGAAGTTCAACAGATTTTCAGAATTTCAGCAAATATACTGCCGTCATCTGGTTGTGATAATATCGAAGGTCGTTAAGTACACATACGTGTGATACGTGTATCCCTAATACGTGTTCCGTAGGGGACAACTATATCTGACATACTCAGAGGTGAGTATAACATATTATATTGCTACAGTTCGTAAAACACCGGTATTGTTAACAGTGTTATGCTATGTTTATTAAGAGATGAACTGAATATTTGTGTTATTAATAGTATCATACTATGTTATTAAGAGATAACTGGATTTTCCTGTTATTAACAGTGGTATACTATGTTAATTAAGAGATGAACTGGATCTTCGTGAGAGATTAATCTTTCTACTAAATTCTTTAATATTACTTTGATACAGGCTGGTGACTTTGCAAAACTTCTGACGGGGGATCTTCTGGCCGTGTCGTATCACTTGTCAATTCCGAAAACCTCCCTCGGTCACTGTTGTATCCTACTCCCTTGAGAGCCAAGAGTTGCAATTGCTGATGCTTCAATAAGTAGCTAGGCTGTTCAAAATCATATGTAGAAACATTTAAATTTAATACCACCAACCGCATAGTATCATGCTGAGTGAAAAATTAAATGAAAAGTGTAATACACTGGGTTGGGCATGGTTTACGATGAACTGTATGGAAGTATATTTCTTATTACTATTGATATTCAAAGACTTTTTAAAATAACTATATTTTAATGTTATTGATAAAACATTATTTAAAAAAATATGATCTTATAACAGGTAGACCAAAGATAACATGGTACATCAATCAGAATATTTACAGAATGTACAGTGAGTGAGACATATTTATCCACATAAACGATATCCGGCTGGTTTTAACAGTTATGTGTTATTTATTCAGCAAGTACGGTAACATCAATTATTTAGCGGGCTCAAAGGTTTGTATATTATCGAATGTCAACAGACTAGTTCATTGCTGAATTTTCGCCATCATGATAAATGTACTCAAAATTTAGCGTAAGGTTTAAAATGCAAACATGACTGAAACTAAACAACAGTGTACAATATAATTAAGTATTTCTGAATGATTCGTACATAGCACACACAAAAATGTAAAAAAAAAAATCATATTTAAAAAAAAAAAAAAAAATAAGAAGTGTTAAAAACTTAATACATTTTAGGAAGTAATTACTTACATTGCACAAAAGTGTCTTAGCATTCTTGTACTCAGGACATGTTGATACCGGCTTCCATACTTTGTCTAGCCTTTTGAAATATGACTTGATATGATTTAAACTCTTCTTGTCTTTCAAGGTCTTAATCAAGAAACGAAAACACACAAATTTATCAGTGGTTGATATCAAAAATTGAAAGTAGGAAAAACAGAAAAACTACAACAAAATCATCATTTCTTATCAATTGATTCTAGCTATAATGTATCAATAATCTACTAAAACTTCATATCTAGGCTTTTCACAGTAACGTGTATTTGTAAATTGTTCATGGCTTAACGGAAGAATTAGCTTTGCTTTGTGTATCAAGTCAGATCGGATATATCATTGTTCGTCTCATTAATTGTTTCTTGTTTATTTGTTTTTTAAATAGTACCCATTTTCGTTTTCATGATGTTAATAAGCATTAAAAACAAAAAAAAAACGTCTGAAAGTAACTAAATGCTATTTTAAAAAGTGAAAGGTATGGGGTCACCTGCCCGACACGTGGGTTTCCTCCAACATACCCACATATGATGACCCCCATCCCCTGCTAACATCCAGGCCATCAAGAGAGTGATTAATATAAGTTGAATTACTTGTTACTTGCTTCATAATTGTTGTAAAATAAATAAAGTTTACATATTTATGTTGTTGTAGAAATTAATCTATTGTAACCAGCAATATTTCTATAAATGGCGGGAACATCAGTAGTTAACTTACCCCTTCAATACATTCACATATGCCGACAAAGTCGTACTCTGACGATTCCCAAGATTTTGCCTTCAATAATAATTCCTTGAGTGTTTTTACAGTGTAAACATGCTGTAATTTAGCACTGCAAGCCATGGCTACACCTTTCGTTTGTCAGCTTCACTCAAACGTGATTCTTTAAAAGAAAGCGATCGAATTAAACATACCTATACATAGGTTCATACATCATTTGCAGTACTTTAAATTGCAATGATTTTAATCACTGAAACAGTATAAGATATTGTGTTGCCTTAAACCTATCGATCGGGGCTACCAATGAAAATTGTGTCTGTTTTAAAGTAAACATTTTATTTCATTTAGAGTACAAAATATCAAAATTGATTAAAAAAAAAGACGGAAGAAAACATCTGCAACCTCAACACACCAGCCTAAAATTCGAACAATCGATACAGAAATACAAACATGATTTCCCTAAATGTATAAAATTTACCCCGTAAATGCATTGTATGAATTATTGCAAGAACGAAATGTTTAACTTTGCATTTATTCTTATCAACAAAGAGATATTATTAAAGAACAAGGAAAGTGCAGTATAATAGAGCAATTTCATAAATAACTTTCTATTTAAAAAGCCCGCTTTAATACCTTGTACCGAATGAGCCTCACTCATCCACGTCTCGACAGAACACCACAGACTTATTCCACAACACCAAATTCAATCTTATGGCAGATTACAATGTAGCGTATATAAAATTGTTGAAAGAATGCTTACCATTGAAAATCTGCATTAAACGTTTCATTATCGTAACACGACCTATTTTACACTAACATACACATATACAGCGGTGAGCTTGGCCTAGTTATTGTTGAATCGAACATTGTGCATACACAACTACAGCTCTTGTACACTGCTTTCGATTTCACAATAAGTACATAAAACCTCTGTGTTATAGCTTAATATTTTGACTAAATCAGCTTGATACATAGATACATACCCCTCCATGCCTCTTAAATATAGCTGAGGTATATCTGAATGCAATATACATCCTCAATCCAAAGGTAACGCTAATACTCAGAACTCGTGTATTTTTAGAATACTAGGTATTCCCTCCGCTATATCCGCTGGACTCAGCTGACACGGTATGCATTCAAGCAAGCATACTGTACATATCCTGTACAGTCATATTTATTGTTTATGGTAATGAAATGAATTTCTGCAAGATTCATAAGATTTAAAGAAGGAGAGAAGCTTACTTTGCCCAAGCCTAGCTGCAGAGGTCGAATAATCATAATTGTGAATAAATGTGTATATATCAGCATGTTTATGGGGACAAAATTAAATATTTTATTAATCAATTAATATATATATATTTTTTTATGTAAATTATTTAGTCAGATTTCTGATGTTGTAGATTAAGTATATTTATAATTTACACTAATCTACTAAG
>JAULCA010131071.1:15726-30027 GCA_032360845.1 Crassadoma gigantea | reverse complement strand
TAGACACACTGCACAGAAAACTGGAATCAGGAAGTTTAACTTCTAATTATACGGTACTGAAGTATAAACAAAACTTTTTTTAACATTATATAGAGAGGATTTAATTATTCTATATCTGTAAGTAAACTTATTTGCTGAGAACATTCCGTTAAGAGAACGGCCAAGTTATATATGTAGGTTGTCGTGATCAGGCCGTTATACATGTAAATATGATTAATATTAGGGTTTTATGAAGCTTCCAGTCCGGTAACAAATTACTGTACACCCAAAATGTCAACTATGGTAACGGGCTAATGTCTACTATGGTAACGGGCTAATGTCTTCTATGGTAACGGACTAATGTCGTCTATGGTAACGGGCTTATGTCTTCTATGGTAACGGGATTATGTCTTCTATGGTAACGGACTAATGTCTACTATGGTAACGGGCTAATGTCTTCTATGTTAACGGGCTTATGTCTACTATGGTTACGGGCTAATGTCAACTATGGTAACGGGCTAATATCTACTATGGTAACGGGCTAATGTCGTCTATGGTAACGGGCTTATGTCTTCTATGGTAACCGGTTAATGTCTTCTATGGTAACGCACTAATGTCGTCTATGGTAACGTGCTAATGTCTACTTTGGTAACGGGCTTATGTCTTCTATGGTAACATGCTAATATCTACTATGGTAACGGTCTAATGTCTACTATGGTTAGGGGCTTATGTCTACTATGGTAACGGGCTAATGTCTACTATGGTAATGGGCTAATGTCGTCTATGGTAACGGACTAATGTCTACTATGGTAACGGACTTATGTCGTCTATGGTAACGGACTATCTGGTAACGGGCTTATGTCTACTATGGTAACGGGCTAATGTCTACTATGGTAACGGACTTATGTCGTCTATGGTAACGGACTTTCTGGTAACGGGCTTATGTCTACTATGGTAACGGGCTAATGTCTACTATTGTAACGGACTATATGGTAACGGGCTAATGTCTACTATGGTAACGGGCTAATGTCTACTATGGTAACAGGCTAATGTCTACTATGGTAACAGGCTTATGTGGACTATGGTTACGGACTATATGGTAACGGTCTAATGTCTACTATGGTAACGTGCTTATGTCTACTATGATAACGGGCTAATGTCTACTATGGTAACGGACTATATGGTAACGGGCTAATGTCTACTATGGTAACGTGCTTATGTCTACTGTGAAACGGGCTAATGTCTACTATGGTAATGAGCTAATGTCGATTATGGTAACGGGCTTATATCTACTATGGTAACTGGCTAATGTCAACTATAGTAACGGGCTAATGTCTACTATGGTAACGGGCTAATGTCGTCTATGGTAACGGGTAAATGTCTACTATGGTAACGGGCTAATGTCTACTAGGGTAACGGGCTAATGTCTACTATGGTAACGGGCTAATGTCTACTATGGTAACGGGCTAATGTCTACTATGGTAACGGGCTAATGTCGACTATGGTAACGGGCTAATATCTACTATGGTAACGGGCTAATGTCTACCATTGTAACGGGCTAATGTCTACTATGGGAACGGGCTTATGTCGACTTTATTAACGGGATAATATCTACTATGATAACGGGCTAATGTCGACTATGGTAACGGACTAATGTCTTCTTTGGTAACGGACTAATGTCTACTATGGTAACGGGCTAATGTCTTCTATGGTAACATGCTAATGTCTACTATGGTAACGGGTTAAAGTCTACTATGGTAACGGGCTAATGTCTACTATGGTAACGGGCTAATGTCTACTATGGTAATGGGCTAATGTCAATTATGGTAACGGGCTAATATCTACTATGGTAACTGGCTAATGTCTTCTATAGTAACGGGCTAATGTATACTATGGTAACGATCTAATGTCGACTATAGTGCCGGACTAATGTCTACTATGGTAACGGACTAATGTCTTCTATGGTAACGGACTAATGTCTTCTATAGTAACGGACTAATGTCTTCTATGGTAACGGACTAATGTCGTCTATGGTAACGGGCTTATGTCTACTATGGTAACGGGCTAATGTATACTATGGTAACGATCTAATGTCTACTATGGTAACGGGCTAATGTCTACTATGGTAACGGGCTAATGTCTACTATGGTAACGGGATAATGTCTTCTACAGTAACGGGTTATTGTATACTATGGTAACGATCTAATGTCTACTATGGTAACGGGCTAATGTCTACTATGGTAACGGGCTAATGTCTACTATGGTAACGGGATAATGTCTACTATGGTAACGGGTTAAAGTCTACTATGGTAACGGGCTAATGTCTACTATGGTAACGGGCTAATGTCTACTATGGTACTGGACTAATGTCGACTATGGTAACTGGCTAATATCTACTATGGTAACTGGCTAATGTCTTCTATAGTAACGGGCTAATGTATACTATGGTAACGGACTAATGTCGACTATGGTAACGGGCTAATGTCGAGTATGGTAACGGGCTAATGTCTACTATGATAACGGTCTAAGTTTACTATGGTAACCAGCTTATGTCTACTATGGTAACGGGCTAATATCTACTATGGTAACGGGCTAATGTCTACTATGGTAACGAGCTTATGTCGACTATGGTCAGCAAATGTCAAGTCTGGCTACGGGTGATACATGTAGTTTAAATACGACAATGTCAAATCCTATGGCAAAAAACTGTTTAGTCCTTCATTTTGGAGTTTGATTACGGGTAACAGTCAACTACATTGTGGAGTCTAGTTGATGGTTATAGTAAACTCTACTAGGCCGAGTCAAGGGACGGGCTATTTTAACCGTACTTCGTAAAGGGTTATATTGTAGTACATGGTATACATACAATGTCTCATCCTCGATTATCTATGGGTAACGCTGAAAGTGAGCGGAACCCCTAGATATAGTTAGATTTTGTCATCCTCGATATTGTATAAAATACAGATTTTATATTATATCTTTTACGAAAATATTACAACGAGGAAAGGTCTTAAAATAGCAAATACTTAAGATCGTTAAAACGTACAATTGTTTGTACGAAATAGAGTTGTTAATCTCTTTCAAAATGCTTCTACACACAACGAATTATGAGAATATCCAGTACATGTAGGGCGGGGTTTGCACGGTTGGATTAAGGCAAACGAGGCGACTATAATTCTCCCATTTGGAGATCGACAGGTCAAGGTAAGATACGAAATAAACATTACCGGTAATCTCTGGTTCATAAAGATGTTGGCGGCTAATCCGCTGTTCCGTGACCAAGTTTTAATCAGAAATAGTGTATACCATTACAACATCACGTTCAATCTGCCGCCTTGTTCCACGTGGTCTACCAGTTCCGACAACCGGTCGATAAAAAGCAGTATTTTATTGAGGTAGCTTGTAGATGTTTTGTATCAATGTGATGTACAAGTCAATAAACTCGCTCTGACGTTTGAGAGCCTATCTTCACAATTGATTTGATTTTCTGTATGGTCGACTGGAGTTGATTTCAGGCGCACTAATGTACCATATACCTCATCTGACAATGTAACATATTGGACACATCCTCATCTTGTGCACTCCACTTAAATAAGTAACTGAAGATAAGCTGTATGCAGGATAGTTCTACCGACCTTATCGCTGACTGTGTGCATGTCGGGGTGACGTGCATGAACGCACCACGTGTGCCCTAACAACCTAATTATCCGGCCACATTCGAAACACGTCTGCACCACTTTCTAAGTTGTGCGGTTGGATTATGCTAGTATTGTATTTGATAACTTCGACTCGGGAATTTTTTCAATCGTGTCGAGATCCACAGACATCATAATTACGAATATGTTGGGGGAAATTGCACATAAAAGAGTTATATCTCTTAAAACTTATCACCATTGGGAAAACACTCTCTCGTGTAATTTGGTTGTATGAGGGCTAGACCACAGCAAAAGTGCTGCTGTGCTGGCGATTAATCTATTTTTGTTTTAATTAACAGTATAAGATCAGGAAACAGCCTCAGCTAGGTAGAACAGACTGCGTCAATAATGCACCATGCAATGCAACGGTGTCTCGACTCCATTTTTAATTTACATTAGACTTGTGTCGGAGTACGTTCGAGTTACCTCCCTTGAATCATTGCACGTAAACCGTCTGAGTTCTGGACGATACTGGAATCCGTGTGACTGATCAACAATCAGTTTGGATTATCGTATTATCAAACTATAATTTCTTAAAACACTAGACCTAAGTACTTAGTAATTAATTACCCAATGCAGCGCGTACACGTGCCATTTTTCCTAAACATACAACGGTTTATACAACAAAGGTGAATATGATAATACGTCTCTAATCGAAGTATGTTATTAAATGAAACTAATTTTATACTGCGTTGAATTTTACTTAGACTAGTATTTTATACTGTTACGTGTATTATTAGAGTGCATGACATCATATTGGGTTTATATCGAAGGTTCGCGAAAACATAACAATACACTGAATGATCAACATACCACTACCAAAAACTTTAACTACGCAATCGACAATGTTCTTTCTCTCGAGTATAGCTTCGATAAATCATTTATGAAGAGAAAACAATAACTTGCGGAACTTTATAAATCAAATAAATCAATAAAGATAAATAACCGAATATTGTCAACAACGGTGTTTTGAGTAGGGACTAGTCTGGGATTCGAACTCTGGACTTGATATTGTTATCCCTCTAATCCACTGAGCTACATGTACCTGTCAACGTAAGTGTCCCAGCCTCACTGTGCTTCATTAACGTAACCAAAGTCGAAATGAAGGGGAGGTAACCGTATATACGAAAAACCATGGTGCAGTGGGGAGACGGATCCTAACGAGCCCCTACTCTAAAATGTATTTTTGACAAGGTAACTGTCGAACCCTTGAAATCTTTTCGTTTCTTACAACCCCTTGGGTATCTCTCTGTCAACGTTTAAAGTTATTTCTGAATCCGGCGATTATATTCAAGTAAATAATGTTTCCTGCCATAATATGCCCATGGCATAACCATCAGCTATTAAATTATATCTAAATGCGCCCATCGCAGGCAGATAAATTTCTAGATACGCCTATGGAATACTTATCAATTATTTCTAGATACTCTCATGATATATTCATAAATTTATTCTAGAAACACTCATTATAATGTTTTTATACGCCCATCTAATACCTTTATTGTTTCTAGATATATAAATGAAACACTTATAAACTATATCTAGATACGCCCATAGGTTGGAATATTTACAAATTATTTCTCTGTACGTCCATACTGAATTATTTACAATTGGACTCTTTGGTTTAAATGCATGTAATATTCATTTCATAATTATATTCATGCTATATCAAGGCTCTTTCCTCTAACATACCATGTTTTTATGTAAATCAGATTTAAAAATATTTAAATAATTGGGCAGAATGTCATATAATTTCACAAGAAAAAAGTAAAACAAAATAGAAAGCCTGACAATTAGAAAGATAAAGTAGGAAACATATCGCTAGCTTTTATGAACTTTGCAGGTTACAAAATAATATTTCATTCTTTTTGAGGCACATATCTTGATAACCACTTTATAATGATAAGTCAATTGTTATTTCGTTTTAATCCTTCAAATTCTGAAAAAAAACATTTTAACCTTTAGTAGTCGATTATTTAGACATTCTAAAACAAAATCAAAGCGACCTTTACATAATACAGACAGGATTGACGACAGCATTGACTGACAAATCTATAATAACTACATATACAGAGTAAATAACTAGTTATACCTCGAATTTGTATAGAATAATGATGTTGTGTTTTCTTTATGCTATATCCAAAATAACTTGGAGCTTGATTCATTCCCTGTAAGATTTTTTTTCCAGCCATTATGAGGCGAGAGGCTGACGCCCATATAGGAATACAAAGAATATTCCAAGGACGCAGCGCAGAAGGAAAGAAGGGCGGTTTTCACCAGGATTTCTAAAGCTGTGTATTATTAATATCCTAACGATTTCCGTGAGGATTTATAGCAGTTTGGTTAACTTTGGTTTGCAGGTCTTAGTTAGGAAGCTTTGAGTGAAAACCTAAATCATTTAGAATAACTGCGACTGCCAAATATTTCTTTCATTTCTGAAAGTGTTTTCCAAACCACATTAGAAATCTAAAGGCATCAGAGAAATGACCTGAGATAATACAAACAGCTTTTCTTACATCACACTTTCATTCCTTGAACATTCTTCCCATACGCCCCTTGTCGTATTAACTACATGTCGTTTAAGTGTTTCTATTGAGCATATATTTAAGCTCTTAATAACATTAATTATGTTCATATCGCCAATACTAAGCATATTCGGCGTCGAAGTAATCTCAAATGTCTATGTCTTAACTAAAATTGAATATTTCAACGTTGAGAACCTGAATCTAATTCTCCTTCATCAGAGATTAATGAAACGATTCTCTTGTTCGCATTCAATTAAACTGTATGTAACCTCTTTTACTTACTTACTTCAGGAAACGAAATCTAGGCTAAGGACAGTTTTGATTCTATTTCTGACACATAAGAAAGATGATACGCAAAAGATAAATATATTATTACTGGAAAGTTTAGAGTCAGAATGCAACCGTGACGTCAGAAATGCAACAAATGTAAAATCGTATACAAAAAAAAAGAAAAGGGGTTAAAATGACACCTTGTGCTACCTCATGCTTTTATAATATCAATGAAAAAGATCATCTGAAATATGTAGCTACCTCGACAGCTCACTGGAGATAAGAATTGATACTGATCAATTATTCCAAGATAGGTTCATTCATTACTGATGTAAGTTATAGTTTAAAAACTTGTTATTGTCAGTCAGACACGACGCAGCTTTTAAACGATACGATTTTAGTTTAATAATGAACTTTTCATGCCAAGAACGACCGATACTACATGCATAGCATACTAATAACTTACATATACGCCCCTTGAATGCTATTAAGTTGTTAGATACGCCAACCCGTGATCAACTTATTTCGTATACATACTTATAAAAATTGATGTTCAGTTATTTTTAGATATGCTCATAAAATATTAAGTTCTTTTTAAACACGCTTAAAATCGGTTGGTGGTTTCTTGTGATATATAAAATGGGTCTACAATCTAAGATTTCATATATTCGAGTTGTACTGCAAATACATGCATTGACAACAACAAATTAAACTAGGCATAAAGAACACGATAGTGGTTCCTCTAAAAACATCTATATAATGGGCGCAAACTAAATCTTGAGATATCAAGAAAAAATATTCTGACTCTTATCGTTTAATTTCTTGCACTGGTGATATTTATGAAATGTTAAGCTCTTTTTCGAAACTGAAAAAGTAACGTTAGGCTTTATATCTTTTAAAAATAGTTAAGTTTTGCTAAAAATCAGCGGGAGAACCAGTAACCCATATCGGTTTATGATATTTTTCCGGGTTATCTCCCCTCATCCACGATTGTGTGCACATCGACAGAAACCGACTCCACGACTAATGGGGTCGCGTACACTCTACAGTGTCATATCACTGAAATGTTATAACGAGTTTACGGCAGCATGGCACTTCAGCTTGTCACATTTGATTCTGACAACAGACCATCTCCGTTTATAAAGTAGTAATACACGTGATTTATATTATTTTTAATTCATTGCAGTTTTTGAATTTAGATAGACTTGAAACAGCAAGCAGGACGAAACTACTGAAATGTGTAATTTCCCAGAGAGCCTTATATAAAAGAAATTTGAGAAAAGTGTCATGCTAAGTATTTCAATTTGAAAGAAAAACGTGCAAAAAGGAAAAGATTCAGAAATCAAATCACATGCAAACAGCTACTTCTTGCCAGCACTGCCAGTTGATCAGACGACCATCGATAAACTAGCCTTTAGTAGTTAATGAAAAAATACCACAACGGCACGACAACAAGCCACGCATGCGTCTATATCTACTGTGACTGAAAAATGCTGGCATCCGCGTGCCTTACCTAGCTGATCGTTTGATTGGCCAAGGTCCCGGGGGTATGCTGTCTAAGATTATCACCTCGGAATAGGTGGTGGGGCTGGGCTGCCGTTGGCGGCCCGAGATCTCGTTCGGTTGGCTCGAGATTTCGTTATCACAGAAACTCACTTTGTCAGCCTTCGTCTTTGGTGACGTTCGGTCGCTGATAACAAATTCAAGGTAAAGGTAAGAATGGAAGAGAAGCAAAAAACACATGGCAGGATGGTGAAATACAAACACGGCAAACTAGCACTTAAATCTCTAGCAAAACCTTATAGCATTATTGCTTACGTGTAAGACACCTCGCGGTCACACTCCGCCTTTGTCAAGGAGAGCTGGGATGGCTCCCTAAACGAAATAGTGAAGAACTAACTTAGCCATGTGATAACATATCATACAATTGTAGAGAAAGACAGTAACATTATATATGAATATTGCTTATACGTGTTGAAAATTTAACAAGTCACAAACAACAGCAAAACAACACGAATACTAGGTCATAGGAACAAGTGTGACCAAGCAAAACAACACCAACATTAGGACACACGAAAGGAAGTTGTGTGATGATCCCATATTTGGAATGTGAATTGACGTGAGCATATATAGTCGAACGCCTACCATAGGTATACAACCGCTTAACTCTTGTATTATAAACTCAAACATCACTTGTATTTCAGGCATGTTGAATGTCGAAGTGAAACTGGCCTCATGCTTCCAACTCCAATTAAAAACCCATCCGTACATCATCATCATCAACAACAACAACAACAACAGCAACAACGACTTCTAAAAGTGGTCATCACCTGTCGGGCACTAAGGATGGGTAATAGGGTTTTGCGATAAAAAAAAGGGGGTGGGGTGCATAGATCGGTTGGGAGGGGACCGTAAGGGTATAGGTTTTGGGAAGATTGGAAGGAGTGTAAAAGAGTTTGGTGGCATGCAAGGCTTTGAAGGGGTTTGTTTGATCTTTGATGTGTGCAAGGAGTGAGGAGGTTTGCTGAAATGAAACAGTGCGGGGTAGATAGGTAATGATACAATGGTTGACAGGGTCTTGATGCATGGGGTGTACATGTACAAGCGATTGGTGTAACAAAGGAAGTGATGGGACAACATTTGAATTATCAGGTAATCGATGGCTGGGAATATTGTATCAGAAAGAAATGTGTTTGGTATGGGCTGAGTTTCTAAGGCGGTGTAGGTATGTACCGTGCACGACGGCTAGGGTCTCTGGTGGGAGCAACATTGATTGTAATTCGAAAAGAAAGGTGAATTTTACAAATGAAAGGAGTTGAAAAGCGAGGGTTTGTCGGACATTGGTAAAAAGGTTTGATACATGTAGGTATAAGAAATGACCAACACGTGCGTAAGATAGCAAGGGGAGTTTCGGTTGGATGTTTTTTTTTTTTTTGGCGGACAAAATTAGAGAAGGGCGCAATTAAGTTTCTCAGGAACAGATGTTATGGACAAATTGTGTTGATACGAGGGAAGGCATAAGATAGACTACGGATGGTTGGACAAAAGAGATACGGAATAAAAATCTGGTTGGTCGAGAAACGATTTGAGGGATAATATTAGAAGGGTTGAAACGAAGAAAAAGGACAACATGGAGGAATTGACAAAGGAGGAGAGAAACAAAATTAATTCGGTCGACAATTGGATTAGAAACAACATTCGGTTGGTCAATAATTATGTGTGGGTAACATTTGGTTAGTTGACAATCAGGTGAGTGATTGGCAATCAGGTGAGGGTAACATTTGGTGGGTCTACAAATAGTTGAGGGTTACATTTGGTTGGCTTACAATTAGTTGAGGGTAACATTTGGCTGTTCAACAATCCGGTAAGGATAACATTTTGTGGGTCGACAGTCAGGTGAGGGTAACATTTAGTGGGTCTACAATTAGGTGAGGGTAACATTTGGTTGATCGACAAAGGAGTTGACAGGTTCTACGCTCTAGAAACTTGACGAGGTGCACTCCAAAACACGATACAGGGGCTCCTTATTATAATTTAATGTTTGTAAATAACTCTTACAAAAAACAACTAATTATAACTCGCAGTTTGATTAGGACGGGACTTCACAATTTGCTTGATGGAGCCCTGGGATAAGTGAAGGAGTGCACCTCTCTAAAGCGCTTACCTAATGCCACTATGTATCCGAACTCCGAAACGATGCTTTAAAGCACACGCATTGCTTTGTGTATACCTAGAGGGGAAAAGAGAAAAAAACAAAGTCCATCATTTACACACATTAACGACACTTTCAAGGTTTATTATGTAAAACACAGAAATGAAGCGTGCTGGCCACCAGGTACACCGTTTATCTACAACAGGTGTAGTAGGTGAACGCGTGCACGTAAACTGGCAATGTTGATTCATATAACATTGTTAACCTGTACGATATATTTACCTTAAAGTCGACCTTAACATTAACGTCAGGGTTGACGACCACCATTGATATACATAAATACCGTAAGTGTGTTTAACCAGTCCAGGACACAATGGGAGGATTTTAACAACTGTAACGCCTCTGATTGGAGCACTTACGAACCCTGATCAAAGATGCCGAAAATAGCCTACCAATTATCTTCGCTGCTCATCAATTAACAAGCATATCCTCAAAGACATGCACATTTCCAGCGATGTAAAAACATATTTGACCTTGGAGATTTGCCCGTAATAGATTTCTCAGACATAACGGGAGGCGTACAACAACATCACCACTACCAAGGGGAGCATCTATCCAGTCCCCGTCATTGACAGATTATAGCCCCACGACATTTCCCGCCAGAAATCGATACACGTACGTATAATGTGGGGGAAGGTTAACAACTCGAACCGGAAACCGGACTCTCCAAATCTACACAACAACAGACCAGTTATAGTAAAAGACAAAGTGACTACATCCGTCAATATCAAAAAGTCACCTGCTTCACTTGTCCTTCTCGTTCACGACACTTGTCACATGTCAGCGATCACGACTTATTTTCAGGTCACCGCAGTAAAATCACGGACATTTGTAACTGTCAAAGAAACACCTGCCCTTCGAATACTCGCATTTGTACATAGCATAAACTTCGTGACATCTTTGGCATAATGGGTGTATTTTGGAGACAGTTTTATACTTCCACAAGTGTGGTCTTAGAAGCATTAATCTTGAAAGTGTAAAGAAATCATACACTCTCTTAAAAGACTATTTTAAAGATAACTATGCTTGTATATGGATAAGCAATTATACAATGATATTTTATCTGGTCATGACTAAATGAATTTATTTTTTGAAGAAAAAACCCACTTATTATATATATGTTATTATTTCTTCAAATACTCTGAAGAAATCAAAACATAATTATTATGTATCTACATATATGTCATATTATACTAAGCGTCTACAAATTATGAATCAGTGTGGAAGGATTATGATTACCATGAAGTTTCGTTTTGATGTCAACTTTCTCGATTCAGTAACCTGGAATAACATTTATATGATATAATAGAATATTAGATAAAAGCTTTGTCCTGTGGCACGTTGTAAGATTTGTTCCTTTCCTCAGGTCGGCGAAACCATCGTGTCAGTGTTCCAAGAGAAGCCAAGAACTTTGCTATTACTGTCGTTTATTGTTTCTTAAATTGAGAGATGCATGGATCATCAGTTTGATATTGCCCAAGGCATCCAATGCAATGTAATGAAGTAACAGTTGTAAAACAGGTTTTCTAACTCAGGTTAAACACTATCTGTTAGCCTGGCTGGAAGGAAGCCTTGATGTGTGAGGAGACACCGGAGTAGCCAGAGGAAAACCGCGTGATCGGGCAGGTGACCCAATACCTTTTCACGTCCGATCGGGGAATCGAACCCCGTTCGCCTTGCTGATCAACTATGCCAACCAACCAGTCTGTTTTGCAATTAGAATACCGAAGCCCAAGATAGTTATATATTAAACTGTTCTACATTGTATTGTAAATCAGTTAAATAACTTATAATTTACCACAAATATGGTTTCAGTTGATTTTATCACCAACATATCTAGAGGCAACATATTATCATAAACATTATGATAGTTATGTGTATAACTGTATGAAAGATGAATGAACGATTTGCATGTCTGTGTATACCGAAAGTGTCCCGATGTTGGAGTACATTGAGATTGATCTAACTAGGAATGTCATATCATGGTAATATTCCAAAACAACAGCTGAACATTGTATGCTAAGTCAAAACAAACCATCACAAATTGTAAACTCGCACTGCACACAATAACACGTGAAAAAAACACACGTCATAATAAACCTTAATAAATCTATAGCAGTACACCGATATCAATCACAGACCACTTCAGACCAATAACGGGGTTTAAGAATATGTCAAAAAGATAAAGCTCCATGTACCAAGGGGGAGTATACAAGCAGACAAATTCTGCAGTCACCCGCAGAAGCAGTGAGTGGAAGCTTGCTTCTAGTGAAATAAAGTCCATCCCTTCTCTTCCTGGGTCCGAAGGTGAATCGATCTATCTGCACATACACACATTATTTTCCTTACCTAAACCTAGAATTGCCAACGCTCCTGAACGTATGTATAACGATGGTATAAGACTGTAAAGAAGCGTTGAGTTATTGATTGTGTTGCCTGCTAAATTTGTGATGTAAACAGAGACACTAGTTCGTCTATTGTAAACATTAATGCTGAAGTGTGACAATTACAGGAGGACATAACGACAGTTGTTCAGATGGAAAACAACACGTCATACACTTAGTTTCCACAAATAGATGGTCTTTAGCAATCTAGTGTCGACACAAACGACTGCTGTGATTGGTCCCCGGGTACTTCACCGCCCGGTGTTCACCAATCGGGCACCAGCCAACAAGCATGTTTAGATGCAGTTTTAAGACATCAGCCATATATGCTGTCGAATCTGAAGCAATTAAGATGAGAAAAGCGATTACACAATGAAACATGTAGTAATTACGTATGTCCATTTTTATATTGGGCCTTATAACGAGGTCATCATTTTCTCTGGCAGGAGGAAATCATTTAAACTAAGATTCGATTTGTTTGTTGTTTGGGTTATAATTAGATAACATCTGGAGTAGAGTTAAGTGCCAGTGGTTATGTAACAGTCTGCGCCACTGCCGCCCCGTTTGATGTACCGAGAATTGTTGTTGTTTACAGCCCGACTTGGTTCAGATAGCAGCCGACACGACGTAACGTACGCTCAGATAGCTATCCAACTATCCAATCTCGATATGAAAAAGTTAAATATTCAAGTACGAAACTACTAAAATTTCATCCAATTACAGCGAATAGCCTTTGAGGTTGCAGCCTCGACTATTTTGATTACATAACGCACGCTCCAAGAGACTACCAGAAACACACTGCTGAGGGAACACTACAAACACACATACTGCTGATAAAATGCTGTGCTTAAATATGCAATATCAAACATCAAAATGTTCAGTTATTCGGCTTCGGGCTCACTAGGTTTTAATCGTTTTTTTCTGTATGGGAAATTCTGCTTAAGGTAAGAAAACCCGTTTTAACTGCAGCCAAGGAACGCTCATTAAACCAGAGTCTGATATTTTGCTGTCATTTAAACACTAGTTAAAAGACAGAAGACAAAGTACAAGATGAACATAAGCGTTCACTTTATGAGGAATCCTTTTTGCTTAGAACCCCCTTAATGAAAGGGAATTTAATCATTCAGAGCCGAGGGAAACTTAACTTGCCCTAATTATTGAATTTTAAAGATCTGATAGGACACATCACTTTCAACCTCACTAGAAAGTCCATATTGTTATACTAGTTAGTTACCAGTCATTTGGGGTAACCGGGGATATTCAAGGGATAACGTTCACGTTGTCGGTAGTGAGCGTAACCCCTCAATTATCGAGGCGCTGCCATAGGGTTAAACTAAGTTAATACATAAGATATTAAAATGCATCACGCTGTTTGGATGAAGATAACGAAAATTTGTAAAGTCTGCTATGGACCAATAAAATAGCGAGATATTTCCTGGTGATCAAACCTCAATGTGATGCATCTACTTATGTTTCAATCATGGCCACATCACATATTATCTTGCTACTAATGGAATCGACCTTATAGGCTGTAATTTAACAGACACAAGTCAATCCGCGCCGTAGTACTGATAGTCAATCCTCGCCGTAGTACCGATAGTCAATCCTCGCCGTGGTACCGATAGTCAATCCTCGCCGTGGTACCGATAGTCAATCCGCGCCGTAGTACCGATAGTCAATCCGCGCCGTTGTACCGATAGTCAACTTGTACCGTGTATTGTTTTAAATCAGCACGG
>JAULCA010130960.1:4929-15506 GCA_032360845.1 Crassadoma gigantea | reverse complement strand
ACCGGATTTATAATTGTTCTGCTCAGATTATCCGCAGACCCTTTAATTCTGAGATGTCATTAATTATACGAACACAAAACTGCTTAGTGACATCGACGGAGGGGACGCAACCTCGAAATTACTGTATCCACAATCTATTTGAGAACGTCATAGCGTTAACGACACATACTGCCAATACTTGAGACTTGCGTCTCCTTTCCGAAAGAGTTGTGCGGTTTCGGAATCGTAGGTTGATATTGTTAAAAACTCCATAGGGAACACTGTAATTAATACAAATGTACATATTGATAAAAATCCATTTAAACCGAATCAGGAAATAAAGCGATTAAAACATTTGAAGGTAAATAGTAATAATAGTGTATACAGGTAAGTAAAAGTTAGCCTCTAATAGCTGGCAATTAACTTTATCATATTTCCTTAATATTTGTACAAATTATAAAACGTTTAAGGAGTTATCTAGAACATTTTTTGAAATAATCTACAGTGATGCTTCAAAAATATGTTCACGAAAAAAACATCACGAACGGTAGGTTCTAACTTAATGACCAAAGAGGTGTAAGGAAAAAGTCCTCGAAGCAGAGCCATTTTTTAATGGAAATTACAATAATAGTGATATACATGTAATTAGGAGACACGATAGTCTAGTGGTAGGACGCCGGGCTCGTGATCGAAGGGTTGCGAGTTCGCGTCACGGCACGGCGTTGTATCTTTGAGCAAGATACTTTACTTACTTGTTCCAGTCTACTCAGCTGTAAATGAGTACATGGTTGGGCAGTGACATAATTGTAGAATGCTAACTGTGAGCGCTAAAACGGCCTCACCGGCTGTATGCTCCTAAGGGAGTTGAGATGTGAGTTGAGATATATTGGCTGGTTGCAAAGGCCCTATAACCACAGATAATTATTTGTGAACCACTTTGAGACGATCTACGAACTAGGTGCTGATGAAGCGTTACATAAGAACCACGAATGATTATTTTAATTCTTATATTTTTTTGTATATCTCGTTTTCTATGGTAGACGGGTAAGAATCTTGAAATGAGAAGTGCCAAACAAACAAATTGGAACTCTTTTTCGATGAAGTTACAACACAGAGTGCTGGGACTCTACACCTTAATGATTACACACTAATTTACGATTTTATAATGCAGCATAAAGCCTTAAGGTTGTTTCATTTGTGCATATACGATCAGCGTTTCTCAAACGTGAGGAAAATATTTCCTTTTTTTGTCTTAACAGAATTTTTACAACTATGTTTGGACTTGAACTATAATACTATGTAGCATCATTGGCGGTGGTTTTTTCAGTAAAATAGATATAAAACCTACAAACGTATTAAATAATTATTTTAAACACCCTTGTTATTTAAGTTCCAGTTATAGCTGAAACAAATTCCCAGGTCCCTGTGATCTAAATGAAAGAAAAACTGATAACATTTCATTTTGAAAGATCCAATTATACAAAATAGGTGATTTTTTTCCTTACGGTTACAAGTACTTAGGACCCAACGAAAGTAAATATTGTACATGTGGACGCAAGAATGGAAGGATGAAAGGTTTAATCTAATATAGTAAACTTTTATAAGTGTTTAAATAATATCGGATAAGTCGTTTAAACACGGACACGACACGATTATAAGTGTTTTTTTTATAAACAAGTCAACGCCTTATTCAACTAGGGAGAGGAATCCACACCAATACTGTCACGAAAGGTTAGATTTCAAACATTTAGCTTAGCCTGGGCTTCCGTCTAAAGTCTTATGAAAACTGAATTTATTTAATGGTTTTGTAAGTATTTGGTGACCCTTTGTGGGCATACATTTAAACAGTGTTCACAGACCACACGTGTATATTCATATTTATATTTTGTAGGTGGGTTAAGTGTTGCTTTTGATAATAAAATAACCACTACTCGCCCCCGGAGTATACCTGTATAAATGTCACATAAGGAATAGCTTTCTGTTTTGGGCAGGCTTAATCATTAAGTGATAACTTCTATTCAGCCAGAGTTATGTCTCCGGTTAAGCACAGTTAAATTCATCACAGATGGCATTGCAGTTGTGCTTAACTGGAGTTATCTCCTCATAACCTCACCAAAATAGCTATTCCTTCAATAACGTATTCGATGACGCCACTTTCCCCTACATCCTAAACGTGTGAATCAACAACTTGTCAGTGATTTCCGATATTAAA
Organism: Crassadoma gigantea; assembly: GCA_032360845.1. Taxonomy (NCBI): domain Eukaryota; kingdom Metazoa; phylum Mollusca; class Bivalvia; order Pectinida; family Pectinidae; genus Crassadoma; species Crassadoma gigantea. Next base: position 13,315 of record JAULCA010130960.1, on the reverse strand, counting down.
TCGATGTTATTTTTATTTAGAAACATTTGGTCAAAACTGGCATTTTAAATCTCCACTGACAGTCACTCAGTGACCTTTTTTCCTATGAAATGAATTTTACATATCATTACATAACCATATATTAGATATAGGTTAAACATGACAAGCTTGCATGACGTCAACAACTATACATGTGGGCGGAGCTTGTATGCAAATTTTCCGCGGAGATACACTTGTGTGGCGTCGTCAACAGTAGATGTAGGCGGAGTTAATTGATAATGGGCTATGCAAATTTCAGATCAGCTGTTACACTAATTAAACCGATCACACGTTAATAACTTTTGAAAAAAACCCAACGAAACTTGTACCAGCTAATCAGTTCAGAGACGTACATTGTATATACTATACATCTTTCTGATCAGATTAAAGTGGTAATCGACCATTCACAGAGGATTGGTTTGATTGGTTTGTATTTTACGTCCTATTAACATCTATGGTAATTTATAGGCCGTGCCAGGTTTTGGCGGTGGAGGAGAGCCGGAGTACTGGAGAAAAACCACCAACCTGCGACTGCCCAACGTAGGTCTCGTACCCATAACGCATTGTTGGAGGGCTAGTGGTAGCAGAACGTCAGACGTCTAAACCACTGCGGTCCTAATATATTTAAGTCTGTAAATATAAGGAATAGTTTTTTTTTCTATTTTGGGGTATGTTAGGAGATGGTAACTCGAGTAGAACAAAGGAGTATCGCAGAGGGCTTCTCCATCTGTTCAATGTACACATTCTCAGCTAGGATTATCATCTCAATCCTTGACCAAAATATGAAGCTATCCTCTAATCACCACATCACTACAGCTGTACTGACACAATACTCTCTGACAAAAACAGGACTTCTTTTTAGACAATTTTCTTAGTTACATCTTATCTATAAATACAAGAGGCACATAAAGGCTTGTATCGCTTACCTGTTTATTTTGTTACAAAGAGATGTCAGCCAAATATGGCGAAGTTAGGTTGATTGGATATTCAGAAGCAGTTGAAGGTTTTGCAGTTATTTGACTCTGTAGGGCAAGGGCATATTCATGCGGAAATGTTGAACTCAATCACAGGATGCTGGTGGGGGATAGGAGCAGGACTTGATATATTTCAGTTATTCAGAAGAGTTTACATGTTTTATTTGTTGTAATTTGTTTTATCGTTTTAACAACAGCTAAGGTCATATCAGGATGGTGTTACATGACCGACACATGACTTTGAAACTATAAGTCAATGTCATTTTCATTTACAAACTTCACTGGGTTCCATCATAGGATGCTACAGGACAAATAGCATGACCTTAGGGCAATCGGACCTTCAGAAGAAATCTTGTAAAGGTTTAGATCTATTTCACCTGTGACATTGAAAGAAGGTCAAGGTCATTATCATTTGCAAATTATGTCTCTGGCTTCATTATAGGATGCTACTGGCCTTATATCATGACTCTTGACCTTTCAGATCTTCAGAAGAAGTCGTTTGAATGTGTATACTCTGACTTATTTGACCCCTGTGACCTTAAAAGTAGGCCAACATCCTTTTCATTCGCAAAACTTGTTGGGCTCAACCATAGGATGATACTGGCCAAATATCATAACTCTAGGCCTTTTGGATCTTCAGAAGAAGTCATTTGAATATTTTAACCTATTTGACCCCATGACCTTGAAAGTAGGTCCATGTTATTTTCATTCCCAAAATTTGTCTGGCTTTTTCATAGGATGCTACTGGCCAAATATCATGACTTCAGGCATTTTTGATCTCCATAAGAAATTATTTGAAGGTTTGGACCTATTTGACTTCTGTGACCTTGTAAGAAGGTCAAGCTCATTTTCATTTGCAAACTTTGTCAGGCTCCATCATAGGATACTACTGGCCAAATATCATGACTCTAGGCCTTTGGGATTTTCAGAAGAAGTCGTATGAACAAAAGGTTGACGGACAGACAACGGAGGGATGCCACGGCATAAGCTCACATGCCCTTTGGTCAGGTGAGCTAAAAACAGAATAATTTAATATCTAATATAAGAATTTCTGACTTTTGTTTTGGTGAAAAAGTGGTTGTTAAGACCAGAAAAGTTGTATTAAATAGTTAAATGTGTTGGCATTTTATATTTGACACCAGTGACCTTGAAAATGGGTCAGTCATTTTATTTTGTCCCCAACTTTGAGCGAGGATAAATCACAAAAAGCTACTAGCCAAATATCACAACTCCAGGCCTTTTTGTTTTGCAGAATAAGTTGTTTGAAGTTTTAGATACACATTCAAACACTGGCACTGTGAAATTGAAAAGAGGTCAAAGTGAGTTTTTTGCAACCATTGTCAGACTCCATCCCAAGAAGCACACAGAAAAAATGTCATGCCTGTTGGCCTTTCAGTTCTTCAGAAGAAGTCATTTCAGTGAAGTCCTTTGGACCAGGTGAGGTAATAACAACTCAAAACAAGTTTAAATGTATGTACTTGTACTGTTTATTTACATATACCATTGTAATAGGGTCAATGTACCAGATCATACTAGTGCATAACAAATGTTTCCCTAGTAACTCACACAAATTACAGTAATCTCCAAAACAGAAATGAGCGATATTGTTACAAAACCGAGACAGAATTACTGCTTTGTGATCAATATTCATTTTGTCTGAGTGCCGATAAAACATGAAAAATATGTTCTAAGCATATCTATGTTGTTCTATGTACATTTTTTAAACCAGAAAAATGGAGATTTCAAAAGTACATTATTTATATTAAATCATACCAAAAATCCTCAGTGTGATTTATAAAAGTGAAGAAACCTGTCTTTGGAGGAAACCTGTCTTTAAAGGATAACTGTTTATAAAGGAAAACTGTCAATAAAGGTAAACTGTCTATGAAGAAAAACTAGAAAGGACTTGACTATAAAGAAATAAAAGAAACCTGTCTATAAGGGGCTTTTTTTCAAATGGAAAATTTTATTAACAGGAAACCTTCTATAAAGGAAAGCTGTCTGAAGAGAATGCATCTTTAAAGGAAATTTGCTTTAAAAGGAAATATGTTCGTAAAGGAAATTTGCTTTTAAAAGGAAACCTCTGTACAGAGGAGTCTATCTATTAAAGAATCCTGTTTTTAAGGAAACCTGTGCAATAATAAGCAAAATAACCTTATTTTTAAAAACCCTGTCATTAAGGGTTCGTTTGTTGATGGCTTCCCGTTCCTCAAACAGTGAAGGTCAAATGATTATGGTGGTCGATATATGGAATTCATCCATAAAGGAAACCTCCTTATCTGTGAATCTGTCTAAAAAGTGCACCTGCACAGAACGAAAACCTAAAAGGGAAAAAAGTTTTTTAACGAAACTTGCTGGATACATCAGACATACAAGTATGTATAAATTGTGGTAAAAAAAAAAGGCCAAATATTTAAGAATTGCTAGTGGAAGATGACAAAATGTACTGAATTAAGTCAATTGTACCTAGTGCAGGTGAGTAATTTACATTAATATGTCCTTAGCAATAGCATCAAATGTTATTTTCTTATTAGTTTCATTAATTTTAGCAGTGCAAGATCTCTCTACTTAAGTTGCATAGGGGTGAAAGGGTGGAGTCTTTTCAAGTTTCTTATATGACACAGAGAAAATGTGACTGCTTCATGAATTTATCACTGACACAAAAAGCTGAGCTTGAGCACAGAATCTGGATTTGAGTATGAGAACGGTCTCGTGAATACGTGCCCTGAAGTCGATGATTAAGTTCCAAAAATCACTGCTAGATGTATCACATTGAGGTAAAGAGTACCAAGCCATCTGCTATTATCGTGAAAAATCATTTATTTTTTTTACTTGGAGAATTATCCCTGTTTGATAAAGAGGGTGATTAAATCAAAGCAAGATTTTTTCTGGCTCAAAGTAACTTCCTGTCAAATTACTTACATTTCTTCCAGCGTTCATGGATTTTTCATGGGCTTTGTGACCGATAACATAGACATTAATTTTTATGTTGAACATTTGAAATTCCTGGGAGACAACATTAGCTCAGAGCAGGCTTTGTAATGACCACGGATAATAATTTGTGAACCACTTTTAGATGACCTACGAACTAGGTTGTGATTAAGTGGTACATATATAAGAACCTCAAATTATTATTATTATTATTATTATTGTTTTGTAAAAGTGCTAAGTTTGACCCCTACAGTTTTTCTGTTTGTCGTGTATATATATTAACTATTTTTCAAGCATTAAAATTTTAAACAAAAAAGTAATTTTGTAAAAATCCATCAGAACAAGTAATTTTTTATGAAACAATTCTTCTGAAAAAGACTTTAAACATTTCATATTAATGACAGCGGTAATAATATCAGTTTAACCTGTAATGTCACACTACGACAATTAGTACAATTTTGACAGTTTTTCAGCAATATTTAAAAATCCGGATCTTCTATCGGGAATATTTCTTGATTCTTGACAAAGGCTACCTGTGGTGGTGTACTTTCAGGAAAGTGAGATTTTATGCTTTTTTCAGCGATTGATTAATACCCAGATTGGTACATTATATCACAGGCTCTGAAACCTGTTTTTAATTCTCCGTTTGCAAGAAAATATCTTGCTTTTATAAATACCGACCTGAACTACAATTGTGTTTACAGAGAAATCAACACTTATGATAAATCCCTTCTTAATCCTCCAAAGTTTCGTTGACTTATAAATTATGAACTTCGAAGTCATTTTGTTCTCTTAAAATTAATGTTTTCGAAGACAAGACTGTTTGGTGGAAATTCTGATAAATATCTCTATTGTTATACGATCATAAGAATACACAAATTTACTTTTAAAATATTATTTGAATTCCTCTCTGACCATGTACTAATTGTGGTAGCGTGACGTTAGGTACCTTTAAGCTAAATATACTTAAACTTTTAATAAAACTAGACACAGAGCTATGATAAACTACACCTATTTTATGTGGTACATTTCTGTGTTTTTTCATGATTTATGCCTCACTTACACCGACAGCTTTTTACAAATGTGTACCTGATGACCTTTTGGGCATTCCGACATGTTCAGACATTATAGTATTATATACAAGGGTAGACACGATTCTACTAAATAACAATCAATAATTAATAAATAAAAACTCAGTAACTTTTTACACTTTCTACTACCTCATTATCATAGCTAATTTGTAGCCACAATGTGCAAGGTCATATATTTATCCACTGATTTAAGCATAATAATGATTTTTCATTCTGAAGTACACAAAAGGAAACAAAAATATCTATCCCTATGTACACATCATGTGACTGCAGCATCCTTAACTCATTCACCCCTGAAGACACATTTGGACTCCTCTAACTCAAAGGTTGGAATAGTTCATTATGAAATTTCAGGGTGGTATGAGTTTAAACTATGGCCCTGCTACACGTTTTAACCCCTTAAGGATCCCCATACCACTCCCCAAATCTGTAAACATACACTGGAAACTGTTTTCTCTGCCATAACTATAGCTTTGATAAATCATTTCTGAAAAAGAAAACCATACCTTACAGGAATTTAATGAGAAATAACAAATAAAAAATAATTATTTGAACAATTCAACCGGTCATGACCGGGATTCGAACCCAGGACTTCAGATTGTTATACTATTGCTGTAACTGTTTGAGTTGCCTAGTCAACAGGAGTAGCCTGGCCAAACAGTGCTCCAGTTATAGCAAAACCCAAGTCAAGGGGAGGTAACTGTTTATACAGTTCAGTGGGACAAGGATCCTTTAACCCCAATTCCATATTGACATCTCCAACAAATAAAATGTCAAGCACTAAAAAGCTATTGGTCAACTATAAAACTATTATTTAACATTTTTGCGTTCATCATTCAAACTTGACCTCTGAACTATGACTCCTCTCTGTTTAAGTCTCTAAAATATTTTAATCAAATCATTGTTCAGCTATATTCATTCTGACCTTCCACAGGCTGATCTTTTATCTCAAAACCCTTTAATGAATTCAGCAGCATCATGATATGTGTTTATAATTGTTACCGATAGATTTTACATCTTAATTGACAACTTTTTATCTGTATGACATCAAAATAATTCTAATATTTGAACTTCGACCTTTAATATTTGAATTTTTTTCTGCATACGTTTGACCATTTAAACTCCTCTGGTTATCTTGGAGCAAGATTTAAACTTTTTCATATAGAAACAAAGTAACAAGCAAATTAATTGATGTGTTTTTTTTTGCATAATTGTCATCAATGACAATAATTTAATACAGAGGGACTGAGTGTTGTATACAGGAAAATCTCATCTGGAGAGGAAGCTTTTTACAGTTGAAAGCGAGGCTCTGTCAAAGTTTATCGAGTTAAAAATCTTATGATTAGGGTTTAGAAAATAATGTGAAATATGGGGGAAAGTTTCGTGTTTCTTTTTTCTATATTGTATTTTATTTTCATATCTATTTTTAGATCATCATAAATCAACAAGGCAGTTTCATAAATCTTGTATACATTGAATTAACACAGTGAAGAACAAAGTTATAACTTTAATTTACGATACGACAGCACCTTTAAAATAGATCAGACAAATGCTTCATTGTGCATTATTTCCCCCCCCCCCCACCCTCTAAACATCTCATTATGTATCCCCCCTATATATCTAAAGTTATTGATGATTGATGACTATTTTAGTTAATATTCTGCATCCCCCCCGCCCAAATACTAGTATAAATACTTCCCTCCCCAAATCGTATCTCATTTAGTGTACTACATGTACTTATAAAAATGCAAACTGATGTTATTTTGTCCACCTTGAAATTTGATATAACATAATTTGAGCATTGAATTTTGAAGAATGATCAAATTTTAATGTAACCAGATTAAATTTTCAAGTTCCTCAATCCTGTATTTAAATTTTCGATTTTTTTGAAGCAGTCTATGAATTTTGACAGGACTTACTTTCGTAGTAAATTAAGCTGACTTATTAACCAAGATTCACAGGAATTTGTTATGAAGCTATTGGCATAGGCTGAATGCTATCAACATTTAAAACTAAACAATGTCAGGGAAACAAGCATAAAAAACCGGTTCTAGTCCGAACATAATCTCAACAATAAAGAAACATAAAATGATTGAATTAAAAATATTAATGTTTCACACGCAACATATGCTAGTATATGTGACACAGTCGATGAACAGGAATCAAAGTTAAAATACAAATCTTGTTGACTTAGCATTGGATTATCAGAACAAAAACAAATTTTTCGAGTGTACAATATATCAATATTTTTTTTGCAAATTATGTACCAGTATATAAACAACAACTTGGATGTAACACTTGCATGCCTTTCCTGACTCTAAGTAAGGTGTGTGTCATTTTTCAAATTTCACGGGCTACGCGAGTCAGCCTAACTCCTGGGACTTAGAGGACTGCCGCATTTTATTAATAACATTTGTATCCATTTCTGCTGAACTACAATGGATCTGGTTGGGCTTATATGACAAAGCATGGGCTTATTTTTACCAGAAATAAGGTAACACAGAAAAAAAATACTTATGATAGGATGCATGGAAGTCCGTATCTAGGTGCTGCTAACTTGTTTTGTGCAGTTCCAAGGGCCTCAGGCCCAAGTCCATAAAAATCCCAATGGCTGCATAGCAATTAGTATTTCATTTGTGGTCAATTCTGAATTTTTTCTTCATATACAATGTATGTCTTGAAGTTCCATGAACAATGCATTTTGGATAAATATAAAAATTTTACACCTTAGGAAAATTTGTATGATTTTTCAAATGCAATAAACAGCAATAACATCACCCCACCACGAAATGATCTGTGTCAATTTTTGTCCTGTTTTTTCCGTTCTACCCTTGCTAAGACACTAGAACTGTATAAAAATAAAGGATTCTTTTTGGCCTGTATTTAACTGCTTTCTTGTTCAAGGGTGAAAAGAATGAAAAAGAAAACATCCATTCCGATTGTTATGTCTTGCCTGTGCCTCGCTTTGACCATCAATGCACATATCAGAGAAACCAACTTAAATGCAAAAAACTTAATTTTGATGGAGATGCTGACAAAGTCAATGGACCATGAAAGCTAGGCCACATCCAGCATTTGATGCATGGGTTGAGATGTACAGTACTACCTAAGATGCATCTATGGTCCAAGTTTGGTTGGTCTAGCAATTATACTTTCAGTGAAGCTACATGTAACTTAAATGCAAAAATGTTATGTTGACGACAACGCCACCTCCAAAAAAAATACATCTTTGGATTCGCTTCCGCTACTCTGTGGTGGCAAAAAAATGGTCAAACAGTTTGAGACTGTGTAGCTACACTATTAAAAGCTTATGACTGACAAATTATCTAGGAGCAAGGTGATATTTTGCACAACACAAAATAATCCATACAA
>JAULCA010130738.1:0-15506 GCA_032360845.1 Crassadoma gigantea | reverse complement strand
TACTGTCATCTCACAGTACAGAATCCCCTACACACCACCACACTAACACTGTCATCCCTTTACTGTCATCTCACAGTGCAGAATTCCCATCACAACCACACAACACCACACTAACACTGTCATCCCTATACTGTCATCTCACAGTACAGAATATTGAAAATAGCATCAGTTTTTACTGATAAGTCTGTATGACGTATTTTATGTTGAAATATGCCGAATTGACCTGCACAGTATGTTGTGACGTGTTTGTGATGTCACTGTTAACACGCGTCATCATATAGTGTTGACATTACATTCACTGAAGCCAACTCGAATTTTCTGCAGCTATACCACATTATTCCTATTCCTACAGTTCAGTGCACATTTTTTCATTTGTTACTTCATTGAAGGCATGGACACATGATGGATATATCTTAAATATAGTTTTGTACGTAGTCATGCATTTATGTTTCTTTTTGACACAAAATCAAATACAGACATTTTTTCTGAATTTTTCAACAAACACATAGATATTTTGTTTCCTTTTGAATTTTCAACGCCGAAAAAGTGTCATAGTTTTCCGTTACCTGATTTTTAAGAACATGACTTATTTTTCAAATGCGCGTTTTGCTGTACCATCTGCCTCTTCTTCTTACCAAATTACTTAAGAGAAAAAATATGCAGTGAATTCACTTACAGTAATTGTGTGCATGTATTTTTTGTAATATGGTCGCTATGGGCATCAGAATGATTAAATGAAAACAATGGAAATGCGGTAAGTATGATTATGGACAGGAAGATATTTCGACGTATAACTAACATGTGCAAGTATAAATACATGCAGTTTCAAGAGGAACGCCAAATTAAGGCCTAAGTCAAAATTCTTTTTTTATGAATGTATGCATTTGTAGATATTCGACTGTTCTTCAAGACTTAACAATTCTTCTATACTTTCGTGGCTTTGAGTGTTGTCTTTTAAAAATGGAGAAAAGACAGAATCTCTTCAATATGTACTGCGTAATGTAATCATTATCCTAATTGTATTTACATACAATATATCACTATTAAAATGTAAGCATCATTTCTGGATTAAGAACTTTGATTCTTTTGAATGCATGTATTGACAAACACTAGTCTAATAATGGTGTAAATCGTTTTTTTATTTTCGTTTGTATACTATTTTCAGTACTACACAGTACCATCTGAAGAAAACAAACATATAACCCGGTAATTGATGCAAACAAATAAAACAACGAACCAGGGAGGGTCCATAGCGACAGGGTTCAATATGGGGTTAGGGCAACTTGTTGAAATCAGGACAAGTTCGGCCTTGGGGTAACTCCGGCCACTCCTGATATTTTAGTCTTGAGCAAATATTTACAACTTTGAGGATTTTAACAGTGCAGTCCACTAGGACATTCATACAAACAAAAATGACGGGAAACTATAATTCTAGAAAAACAAAAGCGAGAAAATTATTTTTTGGGAGGGAAGAAATAAAATTTGATCTCACTTCTTTCTAGTTTTGCAAACTTTTAGTAAACCGAAATGCTACTACATTTAACAGACCGACCGCTTAACATGACGGTATACATACAAACCTAGCATTGGGTTTCGCAATTAACGCTCTAATATACAGATTTCTTAAAGTATAAATTTTGGGCAGGTTCGTCCCATGACAAAGAGGCAGGTTCGGCCAATGCCATTCACGGGAAGCCGGGCAGTGGCAGGAAAATATGATGTTGCATGATTTCTGACGTCATAATTATGCAAATGGGCCTACCATAGACATCCTGTCGAACGTTCCCCAAGGCAGTGCACATTAGGCAACAGTAAAAAGCTTATAACTCTTCAAATACGCGCATGTTTGCCATTCTGTTATAATTTTATGAAGGACATGGCATTTTCCTCTTCTGAATGGTGTAAATATACATAAATTTAACAAATACTGTCCAGAACGATTTTGAATAATAAAATTTGGCCAAACTTGCCCCTGTCTAAGCTACTTATCCGATATTTAAAGAAAATCCAACAGGCTGGCAGGGGTTTAAGGATTGATGAGGAATCCTTAGTTATCCCCCTCCCATAAAAATAATATACATACCTATCTTTAATGGTATATTGGATTATGCAAGGATTGGATTCTAGCTATTCTACTCACTGTGCATAAAATAAAGAAATAAAACAGTTAAAGTATGCAGAAAACTGTATTTTCATGTGTGCCCACTGACTAGGTCACACCTATTTCATATTATTCAGTATTTTTCTTGGCTGAATATTCGGACAAGATGCTCATACAAAGTGTTAACTTCTGTCACCCGGTACTTTACTCATTCCTTTGCCTCGTCTTAAACTGATTTTCCCCTATTGTCAAGTATTGTTGTGATGTCATACTTGCGTCCCGTTGCCTCAAGGTATTGTTTTACCTGAGTTTCACACTCAATGAATATGTTAACGTCTGACATATACCTAGCTATGAGATGTAGACAGTGACGCCCGTATTATCTACAACTGTAGCAAGTGCTGGGTACGACTGGCATAGATGTACACCGAGCTCCCCATCTCCCCACCTGCAGCTCAAATGTAACACTGACCTTCTTAACTTATCTACAGCTGTGGTTAGTGCTGGGTACGACTGACACAAATATAAACAAAGTTCTTTATGTCCCCAAAAACAACTTTTATGTAACACTGTTTCCTCCCAATGCTCTACTTACTGAGACATGTACTTAGCACACACACAACTCGCATGTACCACATGACCTTCTATTGACTCACACTTATATTGTTTTCTACATAAGGATTTAAGCACAGTTCTTTCCACTGTTCGAAATATAAAACAGTTTCCTGTCACTGCCACAAGATGCAGCGTGCTTTGTCCAACAGTGTCGCGCACCAAGTGTGGATAAGTGGCATACAAAATGGTCACCATTTCTTCTCTCTCAAACAAACACGCCTTCTGAAGGACATTGATATTGTATGCAATGTGAGAAGATTGTGACCTCTCTGCCCTTGCATTTGGAGTGATGTCATATTCCAGTAGTTTACGTAACACATTCAAACTTCCTCACTTCACCACGTAAAATGGTGTCTCCTTATCAGGATTTACACCCTCCGACAAGAGGTGTAAAACACACTCTTCTGCACCAGAGGAACATGCTTCATTCAACAAGGCTAGTTTTATCTAATAGCATAAGTTTTTGTCAACATTCTGATCACTTTGTCATTTGATGAATTTCTGCAGAAACCATGTTTCTGTCCAAAGTTATTTGCTGATGTTTACTATCAAACCAGTATTTGTGAGAGACAGAATAGTCAGATTCAAACTCTTTGACTAAACGTTTAAACATGGCATTGTATTGATTATTAGACGATATACGTATCCTGTTAGGAATTGGTGGAGATGTAGTTAGAAAACTGAGGAATTTGGGACAGTTCTGTATGTAGCCTAAGGGAGTTTTTTCTCCATACAAAAGTGCCACTGTTTCCTCAATGGAGTCATGGTTGAATTTGTAACAAAATCCTTGTTTTTGGGTTCGCTCTTTTTTACCAGCCAACCAAACAGACAATCAAATGACTCCTTTACAAATTCTACTTTCCTCTCCTTATTGTATAAAAGCTCAAATGTTGGGGTAACTTTGACTATATCAACAGCAAAGGCTTCTTCTAGTAAATTTTTATCAAAATTTCCATTGTGGTGGTCAAAATCTTCTTCCTTAACTTCACCACCGTTTAGAAACAGATACATCAGACCATAACATTTTCCGTTTTCCAATTTAGATAAAAAAGATTTCATGAAACAAAACTGGCCATCTAAAAAAATTGACCCTCTCTGTTCGCAAAGAAGGTGCATCTCTGAACAACAAGCAACATTGTGGAAAACCGCTATCTGGAGCACACATGACAATTTCTATTTCTTCATTATCTGTCCATGAAACAAAATTATCTTTTGGTTCAAATGACTTTAACAATGCCAGTTTTTCTCTTGCATCTATGTCAAGTTCCACAATGTTTTTTTTTTAGTAAGTATTGTTTGTGAAAAAGCACCATTTAATTAACTCAAAATTCCACTACGTCTTGCAATGATAAGAAAACTACCTTCTGTGTGCTCATTGCCAAACAGTTTTGAAAAAATGGAATTTTCCCTTTTCTTCCATTCTTCCACATCTTGATTGTACGCAACATATTTACCAAAGATATCATCTAAATAAATAACTAAATGTGATGTTGGCAACACTAAATCTAAGTCTTTGATATTGTGTAGTTCTAGAGGATATAGTCGCTGCTGCTGCTCCTCCTCCACATCACGGCAAATGGAGAAGTTCGATCGCAATGGATGTCTTCCCGTCTCCTTCTATTACAACGACCCTGTTCTTCAGGAGTTTTTCATGAGCATCATGGACACTTTTGGTAGGAATGAATGTGTAACTTTCTTTTTCTTTTATTATCCTTGCTTTTGTTGTTTCTGCAAGGCAAAAATGAATCATGTCTAGTAAGAGCAAACATCAAAGTAAGCTAGAACTGTTGCCAGAATGACAGACTTGTCAACCCAACCCCTACCCCCTAGAAGAACTATAGGAATTGATCTTAGCAAAATAGGTTTGAATACTGATTAAGTAATGATTTTATTTTACCAATTACCAAGCTATACACACCTATGTTAGGATATGCTTGTCATAGTGATATGCTTCTTGTACTGCACGGTCAGCCAGCCAAGACATACTTGGCTACAGATATGGCTACTTAAGGTGATATAGTAAAGAAGAAACACCCGAGACACACTTTTTCAAAGGCTGATGTCAAAGGTAAAACCATAGGTCATTTGACACTCCATCACCCAAAAGTGTACTTGCATACTTACTCTGGCTATCCGAGGTAAAAATGTTAAGAAAATATTCCTGGACACACTTTTTCAATGGCTGTGGTCAAACCATAGGTCACAGTGACCTACATTATGTACTTGACACACCACCATCCCTAGACAATCTTGCATACCAAATCTATTAATCAAGGTGGATAAAAGTATAGTGAATATGCCCTGGACAAATATTTCCAAATGTTGAGGTCAAAGGTCAAACCATAGGTAACAATGACATACTTCTCTGCACTCCCATAATTATACTTACACAGCAAATTCTGTCTTCCTTTCAATTAATAACAAGGGATTCTAGAGGGATCTTGCATTGGTACCCACCATTGTACAATCATCATTAATTCTATATGTCAGTTTGATCTTTTTTCTCTTCTTTTTCTCTTATCTGTTTGATCAAGTCATGTAAACAGTTAATGCACCATTTCACATATTAACTAGTTCTTTAAATGTAAGAGAAATAGATCCAATCACTGCAATATCAGAAAAAGCTCATATGAGTACATATATCAAATTTTGCTTTTCTGATGTGTCTCAAAAGTAAACATGCACAACTATAGACTAAAGAGAACCTTCAAATCAGATTTGGGAAAGATCTTTGCAGAACTTCCTTAGAAATAGCAATAACAAACATTCACTGTCAAAATCAAACGCAAAAAAACTTCAGTGTGAGTTGACTTCATCAGTGGAATTATACAAAATGTATCCAGGAGGAGTTGTGTATAGATGGACAAACGGACGAAAAGACAGATAGACAACCTGAGTATACCACCCACCCCCATTTCCACTTCTTTGCAGGGGATATAAATAGCATACATTGAAGAGTGTCCCACGTATGTGCATTCATCTATTTATACTCAGCAATTTCATATATGGTTATATGGTGGGGATCTCTAACTGTTTCCAATCCGTGACTCAGAAACTAAGTCCCTAGGTGTTGGTCTGAACCCAGGGTATGTGCTAATATCATGACTGCATTCATCTCTTTATGTCCAGTAATTGTATATATAGTTTTGGGGTGAGAATCTCAATTGTTTTAAAGTTATGACCCAGAGATTATGTCTCCTAAGGGTTGGGCCAGACCAACGATTTATACGAAATTGGTTCCCCTTCATCTAAGGATGCTCCACAACAAATATGGAATATATCCTTTTATTCCTACAGAAGAAGAAGGATTTTAAAGAATTTGCTATGTTTCCCCTATTGGGCCCCACCCTAAGGCCCATGGGGTGCCAGACCAACGGTGTTTACAAAATTGATTCCCTTTCACCAAGGATGCTTCAGACAAAATATGGAACAAATCCTTTCATTCCTACAGAAGAAGAAGGATTTTAAAGAATTTGCTCCGCCCCTCATGTCCCTGGGTGGCCAGACCTATGGTTTATACAAAATTAGCTTCTCTTTACCCAAGGATAATTCACACTAAATATGGAACAAATCCTTTCATCCCTACAGAAGGAGAAGGATTTTAAAGAATTTGCTATGTTTCCCCTATTGGGCCCCGCCCCTCAGGCCCCTGGGGTGGGGTCAGAGGCACAATTTATGAAAAATCTGTTCCCCTTCCCCCAAGGATATTTCTGACTAAATTTGGTTAGAATCCATTCAGCACTTAATGACTTGTAGCGATTTAAAGGAATTGCCTATATTTCTCATATTGGGCCCCGCCCCTCTGGCCCCTGGGGGATCAGTGTCACCATTTATGCAAAATCTGTTCTCCTTCCCCAAAGGATGTTTCTGGCCAATAGTAGCGATTTGAAACAAATGTTGACGGACGACGCACGATGGACGACGGATGCCGCGCCATAACATAAGCTCACCGGCCCTTTGGGCCAGATGAGCTAACAAGATAACGCAAAGCATGCCATTACTAGTATCCCCCACCCTCTGCTGTTTAAAAGAAAGACACACAAAGATATATACACGTATATGAATTAACTCATTTCCACCACTGTTACTGATATTATGAAGTAGATCATCTTTTACAAAACACTGATGACTTCCCCATCAATAAAGGCTTGATAAGAGCACTAGCTTTATAAGTGTACATAATTTCCTATATACATCTTGAATGCAAATGACTCCAATAGTGTGCTAGGTTGATAAGTGTACAAGTTAAATTTCAATTTGTTTTTTTAATAGTATGGATATCAGTCTTCAGAAAACTCAAATTACATATTTTTGCCCTTTTCCATAGGAACAGAATAAGAACCAAGAGGCCTTATTAGCTAACCTGGTATTTCATTTTCAATTTAAAACCTGCTGAGTACCATACAGATTTATACAGAGTACAAAAAACAAAGTTGCAAGAAGAACTACATGTTAATCTGTTTTGGTGGATAAGGCAGGTGAGCTGTATGTATTTGTATAAATGGTGGGTGTGGCCCCCTGGGGCAGAAGGGCAGGACGCAATACGGAAATAGAGGTAACCTTTAAAATCCTTTTTCTACCACAGGGATTAATGAATTTCTTCTCAATATGATCTGCCTTGGGCAAAGGGGACTCAATTTTTGTAAAATCAGCGAGTGTAACACCCTCCCCAACCCCCACCTCTCCTTTCTGGGGACAGAAGGGCGGGGCCCAATAAGGGAACAGCAAATTCTTAAAATGTATTCTACTTCTGTAGAAATTACAGGATTTTGTAGAAATTTCGTATGAGGCATCCTTTGGTGAAGGGGAACCAATTTCATATAAACGGTCCGTCTGACCAACTGGGGAAGCAAGGCGGGACCCAATAAGGGATATAGAGGAATAGCTTTATTAACCTTCTTCTTCTGTTGGGATAAAGGTATTTTGACCAAATTTGAACGGCAGTATCCATCCTATTTGAAAGGGAAATCAATTTTGTATAATTGAAGGTTTGAACCTACTGGGGGCAGAGGAGCGAGTCAATATCGGGGAAATAGAAAAACAGCTTCAAAATCCTTCTTCTTCTGTAAGAGGTTTATGTCCATATTTTGTCTAAAGCATCATTGGGTGAAGGCGACCTGATTTTATAGCAAATTCTTCAAAATCCCGTTTTCCTGTAGATATGACAGGATTTTGTCCAATTGCATATAAATATAACCCCTGGCTAATCATGCCATACATGTACACTACAGCAGTATCTAGCTATTCCAACTGGGCCTTTTCTTTAAATCCCTATTGAATATCTGCATCACAATGCATGATTATGTGAAAATTTGGCCTTCTGGTTCCTGAGAGAATCTCCAAGTGCTAAATAAGTGTCAAACAGTGTTATAATAAAATGTTTACAAGTAAACATTTACAAAATTTGGCCTTAACCTTTGACCACATGACCTTGACCTTTGGGAGTTGGCTCCCTATTTAATTATGACAATTTTTTTTCTTAATTTCATAACAAAATGGTGACCAAATTAAGGGTAATACAATGTATTTTTGACACTATCCTCTATCTGTTCTTTTTTCAGTAAAACAGTGACCTTGAATTTGACCTGATAAAATTGTGAAGCCTCCTTTGCACATATACATATCACAGTGTATATATACCACCATTTGAAGTTTTAGAAATTTCAGCCTTTTAGAGTCCGAGATAATATCTAGAAACAAAAGTGCTGCCAGACAGGCAGACACCATGATTATTATACTAGGGCACTATTTATTTCACATTCTCTTCGTCATCTCAACATTATTATTTAACGATTTCATTGGCTGCTGTCCCTGAATACTAGTTTGGTTTATAAAAGGGTATATAAAACATCTCTCCTTCACGAAGTATACAAAATTCTTCATCCAACTCTGATCAGCAAACTCACCTGTCATTGCTGCCAGCTTAAAGCCATACGCTGAAAAATACAAGAATCAGTATCTTAGTTACCGGAATTTCATAAAATTCTGATTCAGAACTAGAGTAGAAATAGTCACCCCATTTTTACTTCATGGCGAAATTTCAAACAGCTTTAAAGTGATCAGCAGTCATTTCTTATCAATCTCCAACAACTCATTACAAGCAGATACAAAAAAAACTAGGCAACAGAAAGAACCATTTAACTTGTGAAATTTGAAAACAAATCGATAATCTACAAGAAATAGCTTTTTCAAAGTTCACCAGTCACACTCAAGAAGTTGCCTTGCTATTGTATGCAATATTTCAATCTGTCTCAAAATAAAATATTAAATACTAAGGACCAACAATGAAATTTTCAAAATAATTTAATCATTCATCTCTATCCCTGGATTTTTGGGTCTCACACCCTCCTGTCAAAAATGGTCTAATGAAAAATTCTTAAATACATATGTACTGTAAAAAAAGAGATTATACTTATTTACCCGGATTCGCCCTATAAGGTTCCATTCTTCTTGTCCCTATGGAGGTCTCTGCATCCATTTATACACGGTTGAGTCCTGTCGCCCAAAGGAAACTTCAGACCAAACTCAACATGCTATAATAAACAAGTAAAGATTATACTTAACATGTTTCTACCTTGGGCCCAGCTCCTCTGTCTAGGGATAATGTCCACATTCTCCATTTATACAACAACGTTAACACTGAGTCTCATTTGCTCAAGATAGCTCCAGATTAATTAAAGTTAAAATTATATATATATTAATTAGTTATATCTGATGGTAATCTGCTTCTCTGCACCTAAAGGGCCACACCCTCCATCCATACTAACTATATGTTCATAATCAGTTCATAAAATATGCTGACAAGACTCTGAAACATGTATTACAAGAGGCCCAGAGGGCCTGTATCACTCACCTGGATATCTAAGGAAAATCATGGCAAAATGTTCTCCGAATGAGATCCAAGGGAATATGCCAGACCCAAAAGCTAATCTTTGTAGCATATCTGTACATTTTTTATGACCAGCAATTTAATGTATGGTTATGGGGTGGGGATCTAAACTGTTTCAACTATGTGACCCAGAAACTAGGTCCCTTGGGCTGTGGCCAGACCCAAGGATTAATTCTAATATCATACCTGCATTTGTCTCTTTTTGCCCAGCATTTGGATTTTTAGTTTTGGGGAGGGGATCTCAACTCTTTCAAAGTTATGATCAAGGGGTTAAGTCTGTGAGGGTTAATTCTAACATCATGACTGTACTCGTCTATTCATGCCCAACAATTGTATATATAGTTTTGGGGTTGGGATCTAAACCAATTCGAAGTTACCAAGGGGTTAAGTCTCCAAGGGTGGGGCAGACCCCAGGGCCGTATTTGCATTCATTACTTTATACTTAGCAATTGTTTATATGTATATGGCTATGGGGTGGGGATCTTAACTGTTTCCAAGCTGTGACTAATAAACTACATCCCTTTGGCTTTGGTCAGCCCCTTGGGTCTATTATAATATCATGACTGCATCGCCTCTCTATGCCCAGCATTGTATTCATAGTTTTGGGGTGGGGATTTCAACAGTTTTAAAGTTATGACCCAGGGACTATTTCTTCAAGGGTGAGGCCAGACCCTAGAGCCATCCTGGAAGCAAATGTGTAGTCTTCTCTTTATACTCAGCAATTGTATATATTGTTATATGGTGGGGATCTCAACCATATCCAAGTAATAAACTTTTTTTGGCCCCAATCCTTAACCCGGAGTTCCAGAGAAAAGGTCACTTAAAGCAATAAATCCAAATAACCCTTTCTGGCCCTGCCCCTCTTCCCCCTGAAATGTTGAATCCCTGTCTCCCATGAATGCTTTTGATCAATATGATTGCTATTAGGTGCATAGTTTTACAGAAGTCTTTTGTAGCAATATAGCCAAATTGACCCCTTTTGGCCCTGCCCCTCAGCCCCACCATTTGTACAATTTTGAATCCCCACCACTTATGGATACCTCCAGTCAAA
The DNA here is from genome assembly GCA_032360845.1 of Crassadoma gigantea. NCBI lineage: Eukaryota > Metazoa > Mollusca > Bivalvia > Pectinida > Pectinidae > Crassadoma > Crassadoma gigantea. The sequence goes on along the minus strand of JAULCA010130738.1, from coordinate 4,850 downwards.
TATGGTTGATATCCATCTCTAAGTTCCAGAAAAGAAGTTACTTGAAGCAATATAGTCAAATTATATTGTCCCCTTTTGGCCCCTCTCTTTAGTCCCCTGGCGGGGTCAACTCCACCATTTGTACAATTTTGAATCCCCCACCTAGGGATGATTCCAGTTAAATATGGTTGATATCCATCACTTAGTTTTAAGTTGCTTAAAGCAATATAGCCAAATTGCCACCTTTTGGCCCCGCCCCTCAGGTCCCTGGGGGGTCAGCCCCACCATTTGTACAATTTTGAATCCCAATCACCTAGGGATGCCCCCGGTCAAATATGGTTGATATCCATCCCTTAGGTTTTAGTTGCTTAAAGCAATATAGCAAAATTATCCCTGTTTGGTCCCGCCCCTCAGCCCCACCATTTGTACAATTTTGAATCCCCACCACTTTCGGATGCCTCCAGTCAAATATGGTTGATATCAATCTCTTAGTTCCAGAGAAGAAGTTGCTTGAAGCAATATAGTCAAATTATATTGTCCCCTTTTTGCCCCTCTCTTTAGCCCCCTGGCGGAGTCAACTCCACCTATTGTACAATTTTAAATCCCCCCCACCTAGGGATGATTCCAGTTAAATATGGTTGATATCCATCACTTAGTTTTTAGTTGCTTAAAGCAATATAGCCAAATTGCCCACTTTTGGCCCCGCCCCTCAGCTCCCTGGGGGGTCAGCCCCACCATTTGTACAATTTTGAATCCCAATCACCTAGTGATGTATCCAGTCAAATATGGTTGATATCCATCTCTTAGGTTTTAGTTACTTAAAGCAATATAGCCAAATTATCCCTGTTTGGTCCCGCCCCTCAGCCCCACCATTTGTACAATTTGCAATCCCCCATCCTAGGGATGCTTCCAATCAAATATGGTGTATCTCTTAATTTCAGAGAAGAAGTTGTTTAAAGCAATAAAGCCCAATTGCGCCTTTTGACCCCGCCTCTCAGCTTACCGATGGATCAGCCCCACCATTTATACAATTTTGAATCCCCACAACCGGATGCTTCCTATCAAATAAGGTTGATATCCGTCTCTTAGTTTCAAAGAAGAAGTTACTAAAAGCAAAATAGCCAAATTGCCCAATTTTGGCCCTATCCCTCCCCTGGGGGTCAGTCCCAGCATTTATACAATTTTGAATTCCCATCACCGGATGGTTACTTATATATATAAGGACAAAGTCAAGACTGGGTATTAAAGGTATTATCAAGAGTAGTCGTTGTGGACGTTATTAAGGCTTGGTGTTAAGGGCAATATTAATAATGGGCGTTAATATTACTTTGAACGCTGTGCGTTAAGGGTACAATTCAGACTGGGCGTTAAGGGCACAAACAAGGCTCGGCATTTAGTGCAATGTCAAGACTTGACATAAAGGGCGCATAAGGACACGTTCAATGCAAAGTATTTCGGGAACAATCAAGGCTAAGCGTTTATTGTACGACCAAAGCTGTGCGTTAAATTGATATAAGTGCATAATAAAGGCTAGGTGTTATGGGCGCTATCAAGGCACTGCGTTAATTGCACTATTAAGGCTTGACGTTAAATATATATCAGGGCACTGTAAAGGTTTAGTTTGTTTGGGTACCATCAAGGCTGAACTTTAAGTGCACAATGAAGGCTTGGCGTTAAGGGCGCAAACAAGGCTGGGTGTTAAGGCAGGGTCAAGTCTTGGCGTTAGGTTAATATAAGGGCACAAACAAGACAGTGCGTATATTTTGTATAAGGGCACAGCCAAGGCTGAACATCAATTGCACAATTAAGGCTTGGAGTTAAGGGCTCGACCAAAGTGTACTTACTTTTCTGATATAATAATTGCGGACTAAAATCAATAAATGCATTGACATAAAAAGATTTAATACTGAACTTAACTTCGTCGCGGAAAAGTTTCTCTTTCTCAAGTTAGTATACCCACATATTCACCCCAGTTAAGGTATATTACTGATAAGTATTGTGAAACATAACAAAGCATGGAGCTTAATAGTGCATCTGGTATTTGATTGTCAATTTAAAACCTACCAAGTACGTACCAGAATAGTTTATCAAAAGAGCGCAAGAAAACCCACATTTTTGGGCCAATTTCAAATTTAAAAAAAAACAGATATTTTTGAAATTTTCATTCAACAAGCTTTCAAACGAAACAAACCGCACGGAAATCGGTTCAGAAATACGTCGGCATTCGAGCGTTGAAATTCAATTTTTTTTGTAAGAATATAGAGGAGCAAAGTAACTTTCGCGTTTTTCGCCCCGTTCTAGATAGAGAAGTCGGAATTTTTCGGTATCATCTGAATAAGTATCGAATACACTTGCTAAAAATGCTGCAACCGCATGCTAAGCGTATACCACTTCCCGTTACCACGCGTATGCTAAATGGCGCCATTTTTACAAAGACAAAGAGCAGATTTAAGCAGTCTCCAAAACCCACATTTTTGGGCCAATTTAAAAAACCCAGATATTATGGGAATGCAATTTGCAAGAAGGACTACATGTTAATATATTCGGGCTGGTAAATGTTAGATGCAAAGAACGGAAGCATATTCTTTATGTCCAGCAAGTTTATAATACTAATAATAGTTCGAGGTTCTTATATACCGCTTTACCACAACCTAGTTCGTAAGTCGTCTTAAAGCGGTTCACAAATTACTATCCGTGGTTATAGGGCCTTTGCAACCAGCCAATATCTTTCTCAACTCCCTGGGGAGTATACAGCCGGAGCTGCCATTTCGGCGCTAACAACTAGCTTTCAACAATTCTAGCACTGCCCAACCACGTACTCATTTACAGCTGAGTTTACTGGAACCAGCGAAATAAAGTATCTTGCTCAAAGATATAACACTGTGCCGTGCCGTGCCTCGAACCCGCAACGGTCGAAAGTCCGGCGTCAACTGTTTTCATGTTGTGACCCAGGCAGGAAGTTTCCGCGGTTGGTTTGAACCTGGCTGCATGTATGTTTTGATTTCCATTCATGTCTAGCAATTGTATATATGTTTAAATGTTGGGGATACAGTCCCTCAATTCGTAAGGATGATGAAGGATTTTTTTTATATACCCTACCCCCTGAGGACGGCACACATTGTTTAGATAAACATGATTTCAAATATCAAGCTCTATCTCCCATATTGGGCCCCAACCTCTACCTAAAGGAGGAAGGCGCATCACATCCTACTTTTATACGAAACCACCGTTTATACAAAATTCAGTCATTTTCCCAAAGCATGCTTCAGACCATATGCAGTTTAAATCCCTTCATTTGTACATTTTTCATGAGAACCTTTTACCCTTATATGCTCTAAAACAGGTTCGGTTAAAATTTCTTTATGGTTCCTTGCAGAATGTTGAAATTATCCTCTATTTATCCATTTGAGCCAACCATTGCCATAAAGAGCACCAAAGCCTCGTTTTAAACAAATTGAGTCCTTTTTCCTAAAGCATGCTTCAGGCCACATTTGGTTTAAATCCCATCATTTGTATAAAAATGAGAACATTTGACCCTATTTCTCCTTTTTGGCCCCTTCACTTTACCCCAAGGGGGCATCTTCCGTTCATATTAAATTCAGAACCCTTTGCTCAAAGATGTCCTAGAACAAGTTTGGTTTAAATCCCTTCTGTATTTCCCCTATTGGCCACTCCTTTGCCCTGAAGGGGCCAAAGCCTCGGTTTACCTGAATGGAGTCCATTTTCTTTAAGCATATTTCGGACCACGTTTGGTTTATCCTCTTCATGTGTGCAAATTGAGAACATTTCCCACTATTTCCCTGATTCTCCACCTCCCCGGGTTGAGATGGATTTTGTTTGGTTTGGTTTAGTATTGCTAATATTGTTTAACGTCCCATCCCTGTGTACAAGATGGATGCGTATAGTGTACCAATTTGTGCTTTTGGGAGGCTGAGATATGTTGTTGTTTGTGTACTTGTGATAGCGCAAAACTGGTGCTGACTTTATAGTGCTGCCTCACTGAAACATACTTCCGAAGACACCCAGCATGACACCCACCCGGTCACATTATACTGACAACGGACGAACCAGTCGTCCCACTCCTAAATTGTTGAGCGTTAAGAAGGAGTATAAACTACCATTTTTACATAATATGATAGAAGTTGGACAGGGGACAGAACCAAAAGCCTTGTCCACAGTGACGAACGCTGAACTAAAGGCAAAAAGTGAGGCATTGTCCGAGTTTCCGGTATCCAGGAGGACAAGGAGGAGGATACCACGGCTAAAATTATAACGGCTGCTACTGCTGCTGGTGTGGACTTAAATCCCATCGATGTGGAGCGATCCCATCGCGTGGGTAAAATCAGTCAGCAGAGTGGTCACCAGGACCGTCCATCCAGACCACGACAAATCATCATGCGACTGAAGTCTGTCGATGCCAAGTTCCGGCTATTAAAGACTAGTAAGGCATTCCGTGATTGCCCCGACTTCGCCAACGTCTCTGTCAACGAGGACCTGACTAGATTAAGAAATGAACTAGCATTCCACGCGCGCCAGTTAGTGAAATCGCGCAAGATCCAGCAGACCTGGACGACCAACGGGAAAGTGATGATCAAGGATAAGTCATCGCGTGTTGTCAACGTGCGCACTGTATCTGAATCTTGCGTGTACTGAGACTGATGTTACATGTACTTTAACATTTCATGGACTAATTACCTGATATACATGTATTTTTGTTTGTTTGGTCTTTTCCCCTTCTATTAGTCTACCTGATCAATTCCTTTTATACATTGTTCAATATGCAAAGTCGTTCAGACCTATCTGCACGATTCTCTTGGTACTTATGCCATATCTACGTACATATATGCAAACTTGTTTTCTCTGTTTACATT
>JAULCA010130516.1:0-10653 GCA_032360845.1 Crassadoma gigantea | reverse complement strand
ACTGGCTACAAGTCGCTGGTTTACTAGGCCTACGTAGGTCAGTCGCCAGGTACTGGCTACAAGTCGCTGGTTTACTAGGCCTACGTAGGTCAGTCGCCAGGTACTGGCTACAAGTCGCTGGTTTACTAGGCCTACGTAGGTCAGTCGCCAGGTACTGGCTACAAGTCGCTGGTTTACTACAGGTTCTCTAGTTTGCCTCCACACCCAAACCTGGTTTGTCCTTAAATGACCATAGCTGTTAAAAGGACGTTAAACAATGGCAGAGTGGTTGAGTCGTCTGACAGTTTAATGCATGAGCAGCTAGCCCTTTACCACTAGGTCATAGGTTCGAGGCTTACTCTGGCCAATCACTATATAGGTACTGGCCATCATGCCAACTTGAAACTCCAGCTTTCATCCTCCACCAAAACCTGGCACGTCCTTAAATGACCATAGCTGTTAATAGGACGTAAAACACAAACAAAGCAAACATTGCATAGACTAGCTAGGTCTATAAATTACCCGAAGTCAGTAATTTGATATGAATTCACTGAGTATCAATACTTGATACATTATGTCTTATGACAATAGTTGATACATTATGTCTTACGACAATAATTGATACATTATGTCTTATGACAATAGTTGATACATTATGTCTTACGACAATAATTGATACATTATGTCTTACGACAATAGTTTTTGATACATTATGTCTTATGACAATAGTTGATACATTATGTCTTACGACAATACACTGTACTTGATACATTATGTCTTATGACAATAGTTGATACATTATGTCTTGCGACAATAGTTGATACATTTTTGGCATTGGTTAAAAATGTAATTAACATTTAATTTCAAATTTATATACAATGTAATACCATTATTTAGTTTTTGAGTCCAGAGAAGAGGAGCCTATCTACTCCTGTATTGGAAACTAACTTTGACTTTACTTTAACTGAAGTTGACTTCATACTGTAGACCATAATGGAATCATCCAGATCAATGTATGGTAGAGTACATTAAAGTTAAAAGGGTAAAATATTGAATGTAATTTTCCATGTGTCAATAGTTCAATGAAGTTTTATTCTAGAAATGGTTTTGAATAATGATGGTGATGGCCGTGAAAACTGGTGATAATTTTATATTGAGATGAAAAAGGGATAATGACCCAAGTATTTTTGTTCTTAAAATAACCATTTAATATCACTGTTTACTGACTCCGATATGATGCCAAATGAATGTTAAAAGGTAATGAGGAAAGTACACGAAAAGATAATAATGAAAACAAAGTCCTAACTTACTTCCCCTCTCTGCTAACTGAACTAAAAGATCTTAAGATGCCACATCAGAAATCACAACCTGGTGAATTGATACTTTAACTGTTGTGACATCTTCAGAATTCTTTGTAATGGAAAATACAGGTGTATACATAATGGTATATTGGGTATTGTTTTAGAGATCACAACAATAATGATCCTGATATCATGTCCCTAGATCTTAGAGCAGCATAGTGCATTTTAATAGCTGGTTTAATATAGGTTGAAAAACAAAACATGGTCTTTCCAAAGCAAGGTTTTAGCAACCTTAGGAAGAAAATTTGCTATCCTAAGACATCTTAGTCAATTAATTATGAGTTCACACTCTTCTCAGGTTAATAAAAACAATCGTTGACCTCAGTATAGGACTATAATTGTATAGTACATTTTCATCTTTGTATGTTGCAGGTCTGTTGCCGTCCTGCTCAGACAAGGATTTGTCCAGTGTGAGCTCAGTCAGTGAGGATGAGTCATCGGCGGACACTTCAGATTTCTCCTTTTCTGGCCACACACTTCAGCGGACTGCTTCAGAAACTTTTAAAGACACCCTAAGAGACACACTCAAAGACCTGGACAATGTTTTTTGGACAGATCAATCTGTTTCGAAGGTCAGTGCAACCCGAAAGAGGTCGAATACTCTCCCTAACATTCTCAATGGTCAAGGACTTCTGCGCCTTCCTCCTGAGAAGACAAGAGTATCAGTGAGTAGAAGTGTCCTAGCGGAGGAATGTCGTAGAATCGAGGCAAGCATGAAGGCACTGTCTGCCAGTCATAACCATCAATGGTATGGAAGGGAGGATGGTGAAGGAAGTGATGTCATGGGACAAGGTCGGGATGGTGATGGCGAAGGTAGCGATATCACAGAGGAGGATGACAGCCGTATTCCTGAACTAAACGGAATTCACAATTCCTCAGATAAGTGTGGGAGCCACAACACCTTCATCAATGGTGAAGGGCATGTCAAACATAAACAGTATTATCAAAATTTACTGGGTCACAAATTGAAAAATGTTTCTACGAAAACCAAACTCGCTCCAACGAAAACATATCACTCATCTGACTCCATCGTTGAGCCAATTTCTCCATATCAATCTCATAGTCATATAGCCAAACATGTTAAGGTAAAAACTGTTAGCAAGTTAGTACTGCAGGATAGAGAGCTACATTCTGTGGTAAATAGACAGGGTTTAATCTCAGAAAGCAGTCTGAACAAAGTCTCAGTAACCAACTCAAAAAAGGACACCATGAAAACAAACTCAAAGAAGGAAGAAGTATCATTTTTCAATTTGATAAAAGCCAAAATTAAAAAGGTATTTGATATAGAACCACCCCCAAAACCTTTACAATCTCCAGATGTGATCTCAAAATCTTTGGCCGTTGAAAACTGGCTACTTCATTCCTTTGGGGGAGATGGGACCCTGGGAAATCTCTCAACTAGCACAAGTCTTGATGAATTTGATGGGTTTGCGGTTAGAGAGTTTCCGCAAAGTAGTCGCCCTAGTAACAGGAATAGTGTGGACATCACAGATGACCTAGATAGACTACAAATCAGTGGTCAAGGGGAAGTGACCAATGGTGTCATTTCTGTTGCAGACAATGTGTTTGAGAATTGTTTATCACAGAATCAGGTGAATGGTCACTCAAAAAATTCCGAGACAAACCTCGGCACTTTTCATAACCATGTAAATGGACATTTGTCTGAAGAAACATGTAACACACTAACTAAAAGCCATACATCTGGCAAAATGTTGGTTTCCTTGTTGAGGAGTGAAAATTCTGTCCAAAGTTGTGCAGACAATCAAAACAGATACTCTGGTCCCAGTCCTGACACTGGTTCCATTAATCATAACAAGTCACATGATAAAAGGAGATGGTCACATGACTGCACTATAAACAATGGGTCATGTGACCAATTTGGTGCCTTTGAATCACTATGCAGGTTAACAGTTGTAGACCCCTCAGGAAATAAGAGCCAATCATTTGTGTCCAAAGAGTGTTCCAAAGGAGAAATGTCCACAGAAGATCCTACTCATTGGAGCTCTCAGAGGAGTGAAATAGAAAAAACAAACGTTTCAAAATCTGGAGTAAGCAAATCTTTACAAAAATTAAACGGATATCATAATAGTAGTACGGAATCATGCCAGCCAAAATGTGTATCAGTGGGCAAAAATTTAGAGGTGCAAGAACCCCCTGGTCAGTGTGCAGCTAAGCAGTTGTGTCGATACTACCACGTGTTCAGAGATGGTGAACTGACCGAGCTTATAACTGACCATATCAAAAGCCTTCGTGTGGTCAGCGACATGTTTGACCATTCCAACTGGTGTGTAGTTGTAGAGAAAAGGTAGCAGAAATGTTTGACCACAAGAATGAGTAGTTTATTATCTCAATTAGAATCCTCACTTTTTCTCTGCTTTCTAGATGTCAAATTTATTATTTAATTTAAAAAGATTTCCCTCAATTTGATAGAATGTCAATGAAGGATGAGTAAAAAAAATGAGAAATTTGAAATTAGCAACCTAACTTTTGCAGTGAAATTCATGTTGAAAAATCAAAAAAGATTCAATAAAAAAAAAATTTCACAAAAAAGAATAAGGGATATGTTTGTAAGAGATATTTGTATGTTTTATATGTATGTTACCTCAGACAAAATTAATGTTTGATTTTTCAAAGGAAATATTCAACAACATTCCTCTTAAATTTGCCAGGAATCATGAAATTAATCTTTCCTTTGAAAATTGACCAGCCTCGAAAACATAACATCCCTACATAAACGAAATCTGTCAATATTTCATGTTAGTTACTGTAGTGATTTTATTGGTACATATGTTTGGTAGAAATAAGATGTCTACATACAAAAAGGGAAAACAATTAAATGAGTACATCGATAAATTAACTCATTCACCCCTGAAATTTCATAATGAACTTTTCCAACCTTTGAGTTGGAAGAGTTCAGATGTGTCTATAGGGTGAATAATTAAAAAAGTTAGCTTGTTTTAGCTTAACCCTTTCACCACTATAGACCGTAATGGACTCATCTAGATCAATGCATGGTAGAGTCTACTGAAGTTACATAGGGATATATGGGTTAATACCTTAATTTACCGAGGGCACATTCTTTCAACATACTTTTTTAATGATTTGCTTGTTGAACTTCTGATTTTATAATGTACAATATTACAACAAATTGATGTATCTGTAACTGTGTATAAATTTATAACGATATCATATTCAGTGTTCACAAATTCACTTTTATAAAATATGACAGTCAGAATGTGATTTTTTTCAGGTGTAAATTTGCATGTACATGTACAATGAGTACCAGGTAGATGTTTTATGTATTTCTGAGAAATTCCTTTTATAGTAAAACTTTGAGGGAATGTGATCGATTTTGTTGATAGATTTACAGAAATTGCCTTGAATTACAGAATTAAATTACAAATGTAAATATATTTGGAGGGTTCTTAGAAATCCTTCTGTTAATATTCACCATTGATAATTCTAAGTTCTACCTTAGAATTGACGAGACTGGCCTGTTATTTACATATCTGGACGCAGCTGTTTGTATTGTCACTAATTTAGACATTTAATATTGCAAATCTGTATGTAAATATGTGTGTGTGTTGATTCATATTCATTTTACTGTTAAGAATGCGCCTAATCTATATATATGTGATTTATAGATTGATCCATATTTCCTGCTATGTGATTTTTTGGGCTAGAAGCAATTTTTTTATTTTATTTATTTATAGAATTTCAGTTTTTCCACATAACTGACATAGAAAAGTGTTTCCCACTGTTGAGTAATTTACAGATAGACACATTACCATGGAAACACATTTACATGTATTGATTGTTAAAATGATGAGTTTTCATCAAAGTTACCTCTCTTTCAACACTGAAATATTGTTGATTTTCATACTTCTTACTCCTTAATAGAAAATATGTTTTATAACAAAAGATCCACCTGAAGCTACACTGTAATAAGTTTATAAACACATTGTATTTTAATTTTTACAAATACCTTGATTTTCATTTTCTGTTAAAAAAAATATACATTAATAAATTTAATAATTAATGTATGTAATATCGATTTGTTAAATAATAATTATCTTTTTTCGAATCAGCAGCTTATTAGCACAATTTGTTTGGACAGATTGTTGCAACTTTTGGAATGAACATTTAATTTTTTTCTTCTGCATATATTAAAAAAATATTTTTATTACATGTACACTGCTATAAATTTTGGCAGAGTTTTTTTTTGAAAGTTGATATGTCAGTAAAAGCTCGTTACATTCCTATTATACATGTACAGGTTGTGAGATAGGTACAGTGTTTATATGTACTACATGTAAAATGTATTTATAAAATTGTTGGTGCAGTATCCCATTACCCAGTAGTTTCTATGGCCATAGATATATAGGTAAATTGTAACTACGTATCATTTGTGTATTTGTTTCTGTACTAGAAATTTCTTGATTGAATGGGGCATTAATGTGTTATTGGAGTTTGTGTTTTGAGTTGGTTTTACGCTGTTTGCCTTTGGTTCATAAGATCTAGAGCTAATATGTGTCATGTGTTTAGCTCATGAAAGAATGGAAAGATTAAGTACTGTATGTTATCATATGTGTTTTAATTGATTTAATGTACCAACGGCAAATATCTATTAATGTTGTACTATCATAATTACTTTAATCCGGTTAAAACTTCTCAAATATTGCTTGATGTAAATTAATATTTATTGAAACAGTAGGCTGAGTTATAGAGAAATAATATAGTAAATGGGACGATGACTGCAATAATCACATAGTTTTCTGCAGCTATATACTTATGGTTCAGTTTAAGTCAGGCAGTGATATGATATATAGACTTATAACCCCTTCTCCTTGTCCTTAAAATTTGATACTAAGTTTTCCTTTTTTTGTTTAATATTGTTACTATTTCCTCTGGTATAACTCACTTTTGCTCTCTACACCCCTGGAATATGTCATAGCAAAACTGAAGGCTCAGTGTGCAGCACCTTGTTGATGAGACAAGATGACTAGTTGGATCCTTTGATGTACGTCAAAAGATTATCGCAGTCATGTAAAGGTAAATATTGACAGGCTTTGAAGTCGGGCGTCTCTCCTTTGTGATCTTCAAAGGGCATTTTTTTTACCTAAGACTAAGTCTTAGAACCTTCAATTCTTCTATGACATATTCCAGGGGTGTAGAGAGCAAAAATAAACGTAACCCCTGGATATCGAGGATGGTGTTTATTCTTACCCTCCCAAATGCCTCCTTGCCAGTCGCCGGTGCCATAGCTACCATCAACATTGATGGTTTTTGGTTGGAGTTTTTCTTCCACTTTAAACTTCAAAGACAAACCATGGAGATGTTACAACTAAAACAATTGAAGTATGTTATTTTGAAATCAGGTAATGTTATAATATAACTAAGCTCTAAGAATTCAAGCCAGATATTGGAAAAGAATTATAATTTTCCACTTTTTGGATGATATGGAAAATTTCCACTGTCTCAGTATGAAAGCTACTATTTGACTGCAGCATAGTCTCAGACGCAACATTGCAGAATCTTACCTCTTGAGTTGATGTTCATCAGTATCACACTGAAGTGGGGAAATATTCTATCATTGTTTTCCTCATGAACCATCACACATTATTAATATCCCATCAGGACAGTTTTTAGCTTACCTGGCACGAAGGGCCATGTGAGCTTATGCTTTACTGCGGTGTCCGTCGTCCATCGTCCGTCTGTCCGTTGTCTGTCAACTATTTCCTTTGAACGACTTCTGAAGAAGAACTGAGGGACCTAGAGTCATGATATTTGGGCAGTAGGTACCTGGTATGGAGTTTTTTCATAAAAATGACCTAGACCTACTTGCAAGGTCACAGGGGTCAAATATGTTAAAAACTTCAAGCAACGATATCTTCAGATGCATTTTATCTAGAGTCATGATACTTTGATATGTCATTTAGACCAGCTGTGAATCATTTTGTTTGTAACAGTAATGTGGTCAAATGTCAACTTGAAAGTGCTAGCTGGAGTTAAAGGTCAACGTGGGTAAAAAACTTCAAAATTAAAAGTTTGAAATTTCAAGCAACAGTAACTGAAGAAGCTTTTAAGAAATGTCAAAATGTCTTGTGTTCTAGTTACCAAATTTAGTCAGAAGTTACCTGCATGTCAGTTTTATGTAACAAAAGAAACAGGTGATACAGGCCCTCTTGGCCTCTTGTTACTTTTAACTCCTTCACCTCTCAAGACATATTTGAACAATTCAAATTCAACGGTTGGTATAGTTCATTAAGAAATTTCATGGTGAATGAGTTAATTATTTATATATTGTTAATTCATTCTGATTTTGGTGACATTTTACTAGGTCAACTCAACAATTCATCACCTTGTTAACTTCAAAGTTTAGATACAATTTTATTATTATTACATAACTTTGAAAAAGAATAAACTCTTATTGGAAAAGGGGTTTTCTCTGGATCATATTTCTATATTATGAAAAGCCACCAGTTGTGATATTTGACCACCAAAGAAAGTTTGAAATTATTTAGGTCACCATTAGAGAATTTCAGTTTATATAAAATGACCACCGGCATATGACCAAAATACGTATAATGATGAACATTATAAAAACAAAAGTGTGCTACTGTTCTAACTATCCGACCCATAATGTCAGTTTTTTGATATTCATACTTTCAATATTCATGCTTTTAGATTGTCGTTCTACCCATAATAAGGTTCCAATATAAGTATTCAATGCCTTACCTTTTAGATGGTTGTTTATGTCACAAATTACAAAGTACAAAAGGTTCATTAACAAACAATACAACCCAAAATCTATTTTCCTATGCCTGTCTGCCTTCTACAGAAAAACAGTAGTTGTCTAACCCTGATTGTGAGTGTTTATCGCTGTTGCTCTCTTCCTGGATCAGTATTTTCAGTCGCCACAAAGAATGCCAGTTTCCTATTGTTCCAGTCGTCATAAGTCCCATATCAATTGACATATACATATAATAAAAATGAATTAAATGTCCATGTGAACAAAGTAAATAAAGAAAAAAATAATATCAACGACCGACTAAAAAGCTAGCTGCTTTCACCCTGTACATGACTCCTGTGAAGGGTGAAAGCAGCTAGTTTTTTAGTGGGTCGTTGATCCTACTTTTTCTTTATATAAATATATATATATACATAGTTTGTGTCTTAACGACAGTTTTAACATTTAGCTGGTGTATCATTTCTCTGCAAGGTATAGACCGACTTTCTCCTGGCTCCGACACCATACTGGAATGGAACAATTGGACATTTGAACATTTTGGACTGGAACAATATCACATTTTGACGGATCTATGTCTGTCAAAATGTCTAAGTCTGGTGCCAGGGCCAGAGGAAACTTGGGCTATGCCAGGTATTGCTCTGTTAGACAACTGTGTTCAGGGTGAAACCAAAAAAGGAGAAAGTGATGAGGTAATTCGATGCCAATGTTATGATCAATTTGAATTTGTTTGCATTTGACTGTTAGGTTCATGTACATTTACTTATGGATCAAATGGAATGGGGTTTTTTTGCCGTTAATATTTTGTGACGCTATTTGTCGTATATTTTCGTATGTTGTTTTTCTGATATCAGACTGATCTCATTTCCTTTGTATAGAGACGTTGTGAATATTATATTTTAGCACGGAATTAGATCTATTATAAGCCCATGATTTGAGCTGTGTTTTTTGTGAGAGTTTATGAACATTGTTTTGATATACATAGTCCAGGGATTTAACGCAAATATTTGCTAAAGCAGTTTTTGAGAAAGCTTACAAAGTAATTAGAATATGATGTTAAGGATTACACTTCTAAAACCTACACTTTACTGACGCAATTATATGTTGCCGTAATATGTTCGTCGATGCACCTCAAAATATTCAAAATAAACTCTTCTGACAATTTCCTGTAGAATACCAAATGTCATATCATTCGTACAGCAGAATATATTGATCCTGTCTTGCACTCGTAAAAAATTATCGATATCATGCCGTAGTCGTGAAATATTTAAGTATAAAATGGGAAACCATTAAATATCAATTATTTCTACTTTACTTCCCTACTCTATTAGTAAATAATGAAATAAATGATTCTACAAAAACAATATTGAAATAACTTTTCCATCTACGGTACTCATGAAATAATCTTATAAAACACAGAAATGAGTCATGCATACGAAAAGCGAAAACATTCGGGAAAAATGTCTTGAATTTTCGTTAACGTAATAAAGCATTAGATTATTCTTTTCTGGTACATGGATGCTTGCTTTTTTACATATCCCCATGTAAATGAAGTTTTCGCGAAAATTCACGTTTCTGTGTCAGTCGATGTTTTTTTAGAATTAAATTTTGGAAAACAAACGAACACAAGTTTATAATTAACTAAAATAATTTCGATATATTTGTGTCAGTTTTTAAATATCCAATAGAGTAAACATCAATATAACTATCTCACAAATTTAGAGGAATCTTCAGTTTGGCATTTCATATGTCCATGACATTTTGCATATTGTCTAGTCTATTGACTTAAACATGTTTTGATCATCTTGTCAAATTATGATATTATCAATTAATAAAGTATTTTTATATGGAATATGTCTTTATTTTCGTGACACTACTGTTGTGGCATGATCGTTGGGTTATTGTATGTGTCACGTGAAATCATAATTATCACGACACTTTTGTAGTTAATTGACATAAAATCATAATTATCACAACACTTTTGTAGTTAATTGACATAAAATCATAATTATCACAACACTGCTAAATTTATGTAAAACCATAAGTATCACTATTGTACTTCATTGACAAAAATATCATAACTACACTACTTTACTTAATCGACGTAAAACGTCTTTATTACGACACTATTGTACTAAATTGACATACACACATTATCATTATCACGACACAACTGTACCTAATTGACATGCTAACGTCTTTATCCCGACATTATTGTACTCCATTGACATAAAAAAACATCATCATGAGGTAGCAGTCTACAGTAGCGTACGGTGGACATGGGTGATATTTTTGTACAATGAATAGACCCTGTAATATTATATGTATCAAAACTTTAAAAAAAAAATCAGCACTAAAATTGGCATATACATGATGAAGTGGACTATGTGGGATTCATAATTTCTAAAAAAAATTGAATTTGGCGGGAAACTACATTTTTTTGCCATTTACGAAACTGTCTACACCAGGAAAGCTAGCCGTTCATGTTGTCTATTTTTGTACTTGGCACATGTGTAAATATTGCGAAAAATCGAGTTGAACGACCTTTGCTAAAACGTGAGTATT
>JAULCA010130294.1:0-15510 GCA_032360845.1 Crassadoma gigantea | reverse complement strand
GGTATCGACTGTTATTATACCTAAGGACAACTATCTAGGTATCGACTTTAATTATACATATGGACAGTTATCTAGGTATCGACTGTAATGATACCTAAGGACAGTCATCTAGGTATCGACTGTAATTATACCTAAGGACAGTTATCTAGGTATCGACTGTAATTATACCTAAGGACAGTCATCTAGGTATCGACTGTAATTATACCTAAGGACAGTTATCTAGGACTGATATTTTTTTATATCTCAATATGGTATGTTGTTATCTGTACATAATGTGAAAGTTTATAATTGTTTTGTTCAGAATGTTAAAGTTTATTATTGTTGTATAGCGTAATTTTTTTATATCACAACACAGTTTGTTATTTGATCAATATGTAGAAATGTATTATTGCTGTGTAAAGTATGTGAAACTTTGTTATTGTTGTTCATTGTGACGTTTTTGACACAGTAAAGTACATCGTTTATTATAATGTTATCCGTACACAATTTGTTTTATATTGTTTATTACATTTGAAGTAATTTCTTTGGTTGGTAATGCTTTCTGTATTCTATTTGTATGGAAATGAAGAAGTGCTATATTGTATGTTGTAAATTGTAAATATGACTTTTTGGGATATAGAATTATTATTGGTGCAAATGTAAGAGTTGTCTCTCTTTTTTATTTATTTATTCATTTTTTTTATCTTTATGCTTTTTCTGTAGAATAAGTAAGTACGCAAGATATTTATTTTTTGTCAACTATAGTTTCTTTTCATTGTCCTAAACGTGATGCATTCGCACTGGGAATTTTATTGATTCATGAAATGGGCATTTTTGTCTATTTTAGTATTGTTGTATTAAAAAAATTACTGTTTTTTTTGTGTTTTGTTCATCAATACTGACATTGTTATATTTCTAATAGACCATTGTTGCATCAAATACTATATATTTTGTTTTCCTTTTTTTTTTAATTGGAAAAAAATTGAAACTTCATTATTTCCCAAAATCTCCGAAGAAACTCCCGCAACGTATGGGTTATTGTTCAGAAATAATTTGCTCATGCAATAGCGATGCCTCATTACATTTTAGGCGGAGGAATGGGGATCCATACATATTGCAAAGAAATGGGTGCGGTGCCCCTACGTTAACTTGACTCAAATTTTAATCAATATTGTTTTTTGTTGAATATAGGTGTTCATAAAATTTTCTAAAGATTAATTTAATAATAAAGAATACCGGTTTATTATCTATAGTCACTAGATTAACCAATTTTGTAACATAATACATATTCATATAGTTTTTCACCGTTTTCCTCCTCAGGAGGAACTATTTTTTTCAATAAAATTGTAAAAAAAAAAATATTTATATTTATTACATATTTGCCAGAGAAATATAGGAATTTATCAATATGATAAAAAACTTATATCATCACTGCAGTGATGATATAAGAAATCGTATATCATCACTAATGATGATATAAGTTTTGGCCGAAACTACTATGACCGTGACGTTGGTCCAGTTCACACTGCCTCTCCTCCATCCGAGAATCATCAGGCGATTGTAAGCTCGGCCTTTGGTCCTAAATCGCCTCCTAAAACGATGTCACTGTTCAGTGGGAACAGTTTTCACGGTGTTGTAAACGTGAATTTATACGGAGAACAGACAAAATCAAACTCACAGTGGAATGCCTGTGTGATGAAAGAGCACGTGTCTAACGTTACCGATTCAAGTCTCACACCACCTAAGGCTAAGAAATATCGTTGTATATTGCCGATTGACAGCGACAGTGACTAAATATCCACCTGAATATCATCCTCATAACTTGTAAATTCATAGGCTCTATTTATTTTTTTCCCCATATGAATCGCTGAATAAAATTGAAGTAGCAATGTCGGACTTTGAAAAATCCCCTGCGCTCTCACCAGTCGCTTATATAACTTCGCACGCAGTAGGTGGACTATGTTTTTTTTATATCACTAAACATCTATCATATCATTTCTTCTGCATAAATATTAAATATTTTATCAAATTATAGGAATTAATAAATACAAAATGGAATTTATTAGCGTTGGTTGTTATTTTTAATTATTTTTTTAAGTGGGACTATATTTATCAGTGTATTAATAGTTTTGAAGTGTGCACTTATCCCGATCAGCTGTCTCGATCGGCGGACATCGAATGAATCTAGACTCACACATAAGAAATGAAAATTAAATATGCGCGAACTTTAGCATTGAATTCCTCCGAGATGTAATAAAAAGAAAATTCAATGTTTTTCCGTTTGATAGCAAATTAATTTCATTTTCACTCGTGCTGCGCACTCGTGAAAATATAAAAAAAATCTGCCATACTCGTGAAATATATTCCTCTATATATGTAGTCTTTAAATATTATCTACACAAGTAAGTGACGAGGTAATAAATCATGTAAGTAGCTAAAAAGCTCACATATCGAACGCGCGTCGAAGGTTCCCAGTATATTCCTATTGGGCTTTTTTTTGTGACCTAAATTTCATTGGTTTTCAGCACACTTAAATGACATCACAAGACATGTAATACAATATGGATGTTTGTAAATAAGTACATTATAGTCGTCAAGTACAGTCACAGTTTAGAACACAGACACAACTCTGCCTTTGATATTATGCTGTATGGATACAGATGGAAATAAAACATATATATGAGAAATACAACAATTGACTTTTCTTTTTTGTACGAGTAAATTAACTGTTATGTAAGTATGAATTATTGTAAAAAAAAGATTAACTATGAACTATCAGTAGGGACATTTCTCATGATGAAAGTGGGAGTATATTCCCATCTGTCCCAAAATCTGTCTTGGCCTCTTTTTTCTTGATTAACAAAGAATATTTTTAGACTTATTATAATCTAAAAGAAGTTCTTTAAATACTTTTAAACTCAATAATCTGTTCTTAAATTTTGGAGTATAAATATATTTCTTCAACAAAAGGATATTGATATTAGAAGATGAATTTCCCTTTATATTACCAAATATAATATTTTCAAAGTTGAAGTCTTCTAAAAAGTATGGTGTCAACCATTCTTTTACAACTTTTAAAAAACTGGAAACAATGGTACAGTCAGAGAATAAATGTTCAATAATTTCATTATGTAGACCACAAAAAGTGCATTATGGAGAATCTATTATCCACAACCTATGTAAAAAGGAGTCCGTATGTAGTAATATGTGGGTTAATCTATACTGAAACCATCTCAGGCTAATATCCTTAATTTACTGGTAACATAAACCCCTTTTCCCACCAATTCAAATGTTGCCAAGGGTGGATGATAAAAGTTGTCCTCACAGAACTGTTCATATGTATACATCTTACCAGTGGTGTTATAAGTCGTGTAAATTCCATGTTCTGTCCACCTCTTGTAAAAAACACCTTATTATCAACCTTACTAAGTGAATTGTACCACAAGGGCTCACTGAAGATAACTGTATTGTTCATTGGTACCTTTACACAAAATATATACAATAAATGAAAAAATTCTTTCCAAATATTGGATATTTTTTCAACACAAAGCTGATAATAGTGGTCACCAGTCCCTGCTAAACCCAAATTTGGATATGGAATATCATTCAAAAGGATATGTCGCCAAGAAGAAATAGTCTAAATTGACCATTTTTAAACCTCCCTTTTTATAGGACTTGGATATTTGTTGTTCTGGCTATTCTATCGACAGATCTATTCTATATGTAAGAGTAAATAACTTTGTTTAATATCCAAAAGTACAAATATTTCTTAAGTCTACTGTTAGTTATTTTCTGTACATAACTTTTTTATACTATTTGATGCAGAAACTATCCATATAGCCTTTGTTTTTCAATGTTAGGTTTCAGACCAGAACACTTGGCAAATTGATCGAGGAGATCTAAGGTACATCTCAGAGATTTCTCAGTGCCATCAAGAGTCAGGCTAGCATCATCAGCAAATTGTATATGTTTATATTTGTGGTCAGCCATTCTGATTCCCTTGATATCTTTATTATTCCTTATCATAATGGCCATTATTTCAGCACAAAATACACTATAGGATATCCTTGTCTACATATTCGTTGAATTGAAAAAATACCTCTTTTGAGAATACATAATTTATAATCATTATTAAACAATTTAATCCATCTGATCACACTTTCGGGAAAGTTAAAGTACGACAAAACATTATAAAGAAATTTCCAAGACAAGGAGTCAACGGCTTATTCCCTATAGGGCTGTTTCGACAAATACGGCTCGCACTTTATTGTATAATATGAAGTATTTTCATATCTTGATATAGCAAAACGTTGAGAGTACACTTTAAATGAACAGTGATTATTGTGTACACAGAACAACCAACCCTTAGTTGTGTAAATACATATCCATGCTTCAGCAATATTAAGCAATGGAACAACTGTGTGATCGTTGTGTAGAACCTGCCATCTGAAGCTGACTGAGCGGTCGTCCGTTAACTGTCGTTTATTTAGACCGTGGGATCACTAACGAAACGGATACGAAATGGTACTAGTACTTGATGATTCAATGTTTCTCATCGAATGATAATAAGATACAGTTTGACCACGGGCGTCTTAGAAGCTGTTATATTAACCATCGTTTGAGACATCATTGGCCCGAAGCTTGTGCCGTACTGCGGCGTCCGTCGTCCGTTGTCCGTCGTCCGTCCGTCCGTCTTTCTGTCGTCCGTCGTCCGTTCGTCAACTTCTTCGTTTGAACGACTTCTACTGAAGAACCGAGGGACCTAGGGTCATGACATTTGGCAAGTAGGTACCTGGGATAGAGTGCTATGAAGTTTCCTCATTAAACTGACTTTGACCTACTTTCAAGGTCACAGGGGTCAAGTATGTTAAAAAAATTAACAATCTTCTTCTCAAGTTCCATAAGGCATATGGTCATGATATTAGGCCAGTAGGTATCTGGGATAGAGTGCTATTAAGTGTCCTCATTAAAATAAGCTTGACCTACTAAGAAGGTCATGGGGGTAAAATATGATAAATTTAACAATCTTCTTCTTAAGTTATATAAGACTAAGGGTCATGATATTTTGCCAGTAGGTACCTGGGATAGAGTGCTATAAACTTCCTCATCAAAATTACCTAGACCTACATTCAAAGTCACAGGGGTCAAATATGTTAAAAAAATTTAACAATCTTCTTCTCAACTGCCAAAAGGCCTAGGGTCAGGATATTTTACCAGTAGATACCTGGGATAGAGTGCTATAAATTGTCCTCATTATAATGACCTTGACCTACTTTCAAGGTCACAGGGGTCAAATATGTTCAAAAATTTAACAATATTTTCTCAGCTTCCATAACGCATAGGGTCATGATATTTTACCAGTAGGTACCTGGGATAGAGTGCTTTAAAGTTTCTTCATTAAAATGACATTGACCTACTTATAAGGTCACGGGGGTTCAAATATGATCAATTTAACAATCATCTTCTCAAGTTCTATAAGGCATAGGGACATGATATTTTGCCAGTAGGTACCTGGGATAGAGTGATATAAGGTGCGTTTCATTAAAATGACATTGACTTTATTTCAAGGTCACAGGTCAAATATGTTAAAAACTTTAAGAATATTCTATTCAACTTCCATAAGGCCTAGGGTCATGATATTTTGCTAGTAGGTACCTGGGATACAGTACTATAACCTTTCCTCATTAAAATGACCTTGACCTTTTGTCAATTTCGCAAGGGTAAGATATGTTACAAGTTTTAACAATCTTCTTCTCAAGTGCCATAAGGCATAGGATATGATATTTTGCCAGTAGGTACCTGGGATAGAGTTCTATAAGGTGTTCTCAATAAAATGACCTTGACTTACTTTCAAGGTCACAGGGGTCAAATATGTTAAAAACTCTCAAGTTCCACTAGGTCAAGGGTCATATTAATTCGCTAGTAACTACCTAGGATTGAGTGCTATAAAGTGTCCTCATTAAAATGACTTTGACCTTGTTTCAAGGTCAAATGGGTCAAATATGTTAAAAACTTCAAACAACGATTTCCTAAGATGCATTCGGTTTGGTTAGAGTCATGATACTTTGGTTTGTCATGTAGACAAGCTATAAATCATTTTCTTTTATAACAGGAGTGTGGTCAAATGTCAACTTTAAAGTGCTAGCCGGAGTAAAAATTAAAAGTTACAAATTTCAAGCAACAATAACTTAAGAAGCCTTTAAGAGATGTTAAAATGTCTTGTGTTCTAGTTACCTTTAGTCTTCAGAACCTACATGTCAGTTTCATGTAACAAAAGAAACAGCTGAGCGATACAGGCCCTCTGGGCCCTTTGTTACAGAAAGTTGAACGTCTACCATTACTCTGACCACAAGAGTTAGGTGAGCCCAATATATACATGAATCTGTCAGTTACTGTGATAGACCTCCTATTTAAATGATAACTCAAACTGTAAACGTCTCGTCGTGTACAGGAGATCCCAGAAATCACCCAGCGGTACTTCATAAGTTTTATGGAAATTTGATCTCTGATCCGGTCAACTGAATTAACGGTCGGTCTTACTTTCGATCTAAATATCATGCTGCCCCGACTGACAATCCCGACTAACAATCCTTCGAAATTACGGTTGTCTTTCGCCCTTTTGACTTGTGTGTTAAAAAGAAGAGGCCAGATAGCCGGTATTGCTCACCTGAATATTTAAGCAGACACCACATAAAATATATTATACTGTACTACAAATATTTCAC
Source organism: Crassadoma gigantea (assembly GCA_032360845.1). Lineage (NCBI taxonomy): Eukaryota > Metazoa > Mollusca > Bivalvia > Pectinida > Pectinidae > Crassadoma > Crassadoma gigantea. The sequence continues at coordinate 8,806 of JAULCA010130294.1, read as the reverse complement.
TCCCAAATTTCGTCGAATCCTTCAGTTGAAACTACGAGTCAAATATTATTTGTCACCCTTCTAATATGTAACACTCTCCTGATTGGCTCTGTCGGTGCCTATAAAAGCACGTGCGAGGGGAATTAACTCAAACTAGAATAGAGGTTTTCCTTATAAAACCAATTTTCATGATGTAATACTTACCATAATTTAAGTATGCATATCTTTCCACAATTCCCATTCATTTGTATATAATATAAAAGAAAGATAACCCAAACCTCCCTTGGGAGGCCCCTCTGACCTGTCCACATACATACGCATAACAGGAAATACGTCCTTCTTTATCCTCTGACGCAACATAGTTGAAGCGTAGGATGAAGAGTAAAGGGGAGGGATTCGGTAAAGTTATCGTAAGTATTACATCATGCCATCTGGATTGGCAGGTGGCAGAAGAGGAAGACATGATTATTTGTGCGATGCTCTCGGACACGTCCTCAGAAAAGCCTGCCTCAGCGAGGCCTCCTGTGATAGCCTCAACCCGTGAAGGTGCAGGATCTGAGGACTAGGGTGCACCGTCTTTGACCGAGGTTGCTTAAGCAGATCTCGACTGGGAGGACACAGCAGAGGCTGATCTGCCAGAAGAGCTGGTAGTTCTGGAAACCAGGGGATGTGTCGGCCACAAGGGAGCTACCAGAAGCGGAGAACAAGGAACAAGGATGCTCTCGAAATTTCTGCAAAACTCTGCCCACCAGATTGAATTGGGGAAATGCGTAAGCATTCACTCGTTCCAATCCAGAGAGACAGCATCTACTGCCCAAGCCTTTGGATCGGAGACCGACGAGAAATAGGTTGGCAACTGATTTTTCAGCAGTTGCAAACATATTTATATAAGGTCTGTCCCAAGCCTGATAAACCGCCCGGAAGATGCTTGACCTGAATGATCAATTGCATCTCCTGACAGAGCAGTAGAACCCGTATAGCCAGAGCACACGAACGTGAGATCTGGTGCCCCCCTGTTTCTCCAGATACGCGACAACTGTAGAGTTGTCCGTCGCCAGACATATGACTTGTGACTGCAGCATCCCCTGAAGTGATTGCAGTGCCAGGAAGACTGCCCTCATCTCCAGTACATTGATGTACTATGAGAGCTGTCCCCCGGCCTACTTCCCTGGCCGGACATGGTCGTCCAGGAAAGCGCCCCAACCCGTCATGGACACATCCGTATACAGGGTCATGGTGGGACTCGGCCTGTGAAGAGGAACCCCTTGAAGGACATTATCTCGACGAGTCCGCAAAGAAGAAAAGTCCTTCACCGACTGGGTAAATGGAAGCATTGCTTCCCATTCCCTTGAAGCAGGGACCTAGTTTGCGAGAAGACACATTTGCAAGGGCTTGATGTGAAACCGTGCCAACGGAACCACATCTGTCAGGGAGTTGATGTACCCCAGAAAACTGAGGATCACACACACCCGAACCCGAGACATAAAAGTAAGAGCCATGACTCGAGCCTTCAGAAACTTGTCTTCCGCTGGAAGAACAATGCCCAATACCGAATTGAAACGGTAACCCAAAAAGACAAAGTCCTGAGAAGGAGTGACCTCCGACTTCTCTCTGGAGGGAATGAAACCTACTCTCAGCAAGAGCTTCAAGACCATACTGGTATTCCGCACCAACGAAGCCCTGACCATGTGCAACATAAGGGAAGTAAATGTGAGCATATATACATCGAGAATGCAGGAAACTCACAACGGCCTGCATCAGCTTGGTAAAAACCAGTGGAGCAGTGGTGAGACCGACAGGCATGGCCCGGAACTGGAAGACCTTGCCGTCGCAAGTGAAGCGGATGTACTTTCGTGGAAATAGGCGTCCTTCAGATCGACTGAAGCTGCCCACATCCCTTCCCCGACGGAGGCAATAATGCCCCTTGGGATCTCCATCTTGAAGCGAGGAGAATCTACATGCTTGTTGAAAGCACTGAGATCGATCATCGGACGCAACGCCCCGGACTTCTTCCGAACCAGAAACATTCTGGAGTAAAAGTCGGGGGTACATTTCGATATCGGCACCACCTTGACCGCGCCCTTGAAAAGCATGGTTCGTAGTTCCTCCCTCAGTGCCAAAAACTTTTCTGGATCCCCTAGAAAATTGGCTCTGCCGACAGGGGAGGATCCTGAATTAACGGGACCCCAACCCCTCCGACACCACAGTTAGGCCAAGCTGTCTTGGGTAATCTCTCTCCACTGAGGAAGAAAAGATGCCAGACGACGTCATACGAGAATATCCTGTAAGGGAATATCTAACCCTGCCCAAACATCTGCTGCCACCCTTAACTTGCCCTTGGCCTTGAAGGAAGGCTTAGACTTAATCCCAGCAGGACGCTGCTTGGAATTAAGTCTAGGCTTCTTCGCGGCAGAACCAGAACCCTACGACGAACTAGGACCAATAGTGCTCGCCTTCTTAAAAAGAACGCCCGAGGCCACAGAGTCCTCCTTCAAATCTTGCGCACAGGAGGGAAACCCCCGCTAAACATAGTAGGACCATTGAAGGGGGCCGTCTAAAGGCGAGACCGGTAAGGTTCGCTCACCTGCATGTACCCAAGGACAGAACACCGGCGAGCGAGCATTACATTGGACAAAAAGGAGCACTGAAGTGCCCCATCGTCCGTAATGCCGAGTTCAGGCCAGACGTAAGTCTGTCCTGCATGTCCTGTCTTTCCTCGTTAGACACCCGGTCCTCAGACATATCGACCTATACAATAACACCGTGAAAATATCCACATACGACAAGACATGAAGGGAGAGGCGCAACATCCTCTCCATCTTGTAGTGTTCCTTGGCATCGAATACCACCTGGCCGACCAGATTCCCGGGCCAGGAAGAGAAGTTCCTCGATTCCAGCTTAGACAGATTAGGGGCAAGCTGCCCGTCGTGGATGGCATAATCAGAGGGTTTAACCTCCGTTAAATCACCAACCCCGAGTTGAAACCAGGGAAACCCAGGAGCGCGAGTAGAAGAAGCATTCTTCTCTACCACACGGCCCTGAGCAGTTGCCAAAACAGAAGACACAATAGTGCCCTCAGACAGGGTCATGTCATTGCACAAAGTACATTTAGGAGGTACCACAGAGCTGAGTGGTTGCCTTTGGGACCGATCACGCTGAAGGAGTTGGGCAGTCCTTCTCGCCAAGAATAAGGGCAACATCCGCACGTAGCGCACGCATGCCCGAAATGAGGTGGGAAGCCTCAGCTACCACCTTATCCTCGTCTGACGACAGGGACTCGCCATCAGAAGCAGCACCATCCGAAGAAGGGGCTTCTGACCGGAGATCATCGACCTCAGAGCACCCAGGCGACAAATCGAGAACGTCATACACTTCCATACCGAACTATCACGATCCATTGGCTCCGATGCGTCTTAACGGGAAGCCTGGACTGCCTGCGGAGATCCGGGCTCGGCCAAAGGAGCCAAATCGAGCCTTAGCTCTGAAACCTCCGAGTGGGAACGCTTCTTTGCAGAACGCTCACCCACCTTCGCCTAGGGCGTGATGCAAATGCGATTTAGCACCGCCCAGTCCCCTTGACTGAGTAGCAGCCGTGACCGTCCTAGAAGCGTTAGCACTGGCGGTCCGTTGTCGCCTACCAGTGCTTGCCGAAAAGGCCCCTGAACTAGAGGATTGCTGTGGAGGGGTAAACCAGCAAACCACCGTATCGCTGCTGCAAGGGTGATACCATGCCTAACGGATTCCACAGGGAAAACGCGTAGTGTCCAAACCCAAACCTCGGGGGGCAGGACGGAGGTCTCATGGTTTGAGAGAGACCCAAGCATTGGTCAAATTGAGACTGGGGCTGGAACCCCTGACAAATGGGAAAAGGAGAAACATCACTCCCTCCGGTTGCAAACCCGGTCATGTACGGGCTAGGACCTTAACTGCCCGCAAGTTGGTTTTGTTGTCCTGGAAAACCCTGCGCGCACGCAGGATTAATCCCCCTGTAAGACCGGTCAACGATAAACCCGGGCCTGTCACAGAATGACCTACGCCGGGCAACGAATGACCGGGGAGGGGGTGGGGAGGACGACTGTGGACCTTCCTGGTCATCACCAGAAATAACCTCGCTGACAAGAGTTGAGGAAAACCACCTCTGGACTTGGTCGTGCCAAACCAGAGCACGGGCAAAACCATCCTGAGAACCAAAAACAACCGGTACACCGGAGCCATCAACAGAATTGATGACCGGTGACCGGGATACATCTCTACCCGAAGGCAAGCTCTGGAAAGGCTTACGAGGGGTCCCGGTCAATTTGGCGTCAGGGCGTGCCAACCCCGAGCCGGGCTGCCCCTCCCGAGAATCAGACTGAACCTAGGAGGAAGGGACCATCCCTACTCACCTACCGACAACGCCATACGGAGCCGGTCGGAGCAGTACCAAGGTTACTGGAGGGCACGTCCTTGGACGGCTCGGCAGTCGCCTTACGCCTGCCCTTACCCTTGTCAGAAGACTTGGTCTTCCGATCCTAGGAAGGGCGTTTAGGAACCATCAACGATCTGTCCGTTGGAGGATTTAACATACAATCATCACATGGGTCCTTGCCCGAACAAGAACGACATTGCGGACACGAGGAATGGGGGTCTAACTCACTATAGAAATGAGAACTTCCCTCCCTAGTGCCGCGCTGTTGACCATAGGCCATCGCAGTTCCCAAAAACGAACACCAAACAACAACAAAATCAAAAGGCAATATAAAGTTTACAAACGTTTATACGTGTAAATATAACAATAAACACGCACGTAAATCAACAGAAAAGCAAACAGAAAACTCGCAGGTAACAGTAACGCTACACAAAGGAACGCCGCCACGTGTCTGTGCACGGACGGTAAAGTAGGCCAAACACAGCCAAAATACAAAACAATTCGAATGGGTTATATAAATAGCAGCGAACTGCTATAAAACAGGTAAAATTACTTGTTAGTAAGTACAATACCGCCTTGTAAGGAGTGGGCCACGGCAGGAGTAGAGGGACACGCCCAGTCAGCTCAGCGCCATGGATAAAGAAGGATGAATTTCCTGTTATGCGTACGTACGTGAGCAGGTCTCCCAAGGGAGGTTTGGGTTCTCTTTCTTTTATATTATATACAAATGAATGGGAATTGCGGAAAGATATGCAAACTAAAGTTATGGTTATTATTACTGAAATGAAATCTCTCTTCATAACAACATAGATGGCGTCTGACTCACACAAGCGTTCGAGGTGTGCCAATCGTTCATAGGATGAAATAGCCTACTAACCTGAAAGCAAATTTAACGTAAGAGGAAAAGAGTGGGCCACTAGAGTACTAATTACAAAGGTGGTTATGTATGTATTTTGCCGAAAAAATGTCCGGTAAGCCGGTAATGGCTATTTTGGTAGCAGTCAAGAAAACACAAATTCAAAGTGGGGAGGGGTCTACGGGCTCATAGACCTCTTTGGCTTTTATAGACCAAAACAACAAGACGCGTTGTATGAGCCCGTAGACCCCTCCTAATCCAGATATAACTATAAATGATTCCATGCTTTTTGGTTTTTCTTCAGAAGTTATTGACATGTTTTTCCCTGTGATCTTTAAGTAGGTCAAGATCAATTTCTTTCTCAAGCTTTGTTGGCTGTGACCTTGAGAGGTCAAAGTAATTATCATTTGCAAACTTTGTCCCGCTCTCTCCCAGGAAGCAAGCAGCAAAATATAAAGATTCTATCCCTTTCAGGTCTTCATAAGAAGTAGTGTGAAGCGTTTGATATATTTGACTGCTGTGACATTGAGAAAAGGTCAAGATCATTTTCATTCTCAAACTCTGTCGGGCACCATCACAGGAAGAAACCAGCCAAATATCAAGTTTCTATTATTTTTAGTTCTTCAGAAGAACTCGTTGGAAGTGTTTGACACATTTGACCCATGTGACCTTGAAAGTAGGTCAATGTCATTTTCATTCTCAAACTTTGTCGGGCTCTATCACAGAAAGCTTCTACTCAACAATGAAGATTCTTCAGAAGAAGTTGTTTAGGAAAAGTTGACGAACGACAGACACCGCATCATGACATAAGCGAGCTCAAAACGAGAGATCGCTTCTGTATGGAATCATACTCTTTATACAGATCTAATTCAAAATTTAAACGTAGTGTAGCGCCATCTGGTGCATACGTAGTAAGTCGTAGTTATTCCCCCTGACTACGCTTTGCATAAACCTACGTCGAAAGGGAATAACTACACTACAACATGGATAATTTTAAATAAATTTATTTATTCAAGAAAAGAGCTGCGCTAGGTTCCTTTAACATCTAGAAACATAAAACATATTCGGGATCCATTATGTCTGATTTTACAACAAAGGGGTGCTGGCAAACTTCTTATTCTATGGATGCACATTCCAAATCTTTTTAATGGTTTATTCCAGTCATTTTATTATTCAGCATCAAACTAATGGCAACAAATATGTATTTTAAAAAGCACTCGTTCAGAAACTAATTACTAACAACATACTTCAGTCACATTCGCGCCGGTGTAACGTATTAAATCGACCCCGTTGTAAATGGAACCGGGTGTCACTTTTTAACGTTAAAAATTGAACCAGAAGGCCGTTGAAAAAGGAATCTAACGCAAATTGATTGTTACATACACGTTGAAAATGGACCCCGTTGGAAATTGAACCTTATGAAGAGTTGATATATTGATTTAAAATATCCACTTAGATTACCAATAATGAAATCCTGCGAGCTATTTCTAGAAGTTAACCCAGTATGGATGTCTGACCTAATTTGTTTCAACACATTTTATTGTTTATTGTTTCTATGTGTCATTATGCTGATGTGTGTATTGTTGTACATACATAATTATAGACGTGCATGTGTATGAGTGTGCCGGGGCGTCACACTTAAGGGGGGAGGTTTTTGAAAAAGTATCATCTTTGAGAGTAGGGGGAGAGTCGAGTGGGCCAGTAGGGGTCAGAGTGGTCACTGGTTCTAATTAACGAGTTGTGTCAGCCACAGTCGTATGTATCAGTGAGTGACTGAGTACAGTCGGTAGTTGTTTACTTGTTTAAACCAGAGTCCAGACTATAAAAGGAAAGAGGCGAAAACTCAAATAAAAAATGTCTTGTTTATAGCTGCAGTTGAGAGCCTAGTCATTTTTTCATTAAAATCAAAAGTTTCAGGAAAAGTAAGGAATGCAAATTCCCCCAAAATGTCTTGGTTATAGTTTATGGTTTAGTGGACAGTTCTACTTACTTACATATTGTGATCAACTTATATTTAGTTAAAATTTGCAGTATAAAGTGAGATAAATTCTGCAGAATATTTGAAATTGTCCCCTTTCCCAAAAATGAATATCTGACCTTCGATGAACTTATTACTCCAAGATTTTAAACACCAAACAGCATAAGCACGTGCTGCAGCACATGGTCAGTGTATACACATACATAAGGTCTCACTCACCTTATAATTATAATATGAACAGCAATTCACTTCAGAATATATTCCAAAATGTGTATTCCAACTTAAAAAAAAGTACTTAAATGCACATCTTGTATATATAGCCTATAGTATATTCCTATTATCGGTAAATATATCACATGGTTTACTGGCACGTGTATATAGTCTATTATCAATTTAATCAATATTGCTCTCTTAGTCCACACAGTTCCAATAATTTCTTTCTGGATATAATAATATGAATCTGTTTTTCTCTCTCTGATCTAACAATGTCCTTTGCCTAAACAACATATGGTCCAGTACATGTTCCTTTTTTAATACTTGGCTTTGCATAATGCTAAGTTTCTGACATATCTTCTGGGGCAAGGATGATAGCAAAAATTGTGTGAATTTGATAACACAATTTGTATAAAAACAATGTACACATTTACTAAGTCATAAATCCCCGGAGGCTCAATCAAAGGGCTTACATCATTAGCACTTCCCGCCAAACCCTCAGAAATAGGAGTGTCAGTTTCACTGACCAGAGCTGTGAGGATAATCTGACCTGCTGTGGTCAGAACATGTTTATACTTTCCGATTCCTATTCAATGACCCACTGATTCTCCACTATTGCATCATCAACATTCCAGTTGTTATGCAGAGTTGTTGGCACTTGTTTCTCTGTAACTCTTATCGGTAGAATTTGTGTAGCCATTTCCAATTTCTGGTTATTGACAAAGAAAAATGTTACACTGTCAAAAGGATTGGACAACAGGCTTACAGCCTATATAAGTCCTCTCAATTGGTGGTAGCTATATGGACATAATGGATTGATATCGTAATTATATGATTTTGTTTACTGTCAATAATTAATCATTGGAAACGGGTAACATGTTTGGCGTTAGAACCTTTCTTAGACAGTATATGACCATCAAAATAATTGTACAGTACATTTTGATATAGAGAAAGGTTGTAGGTATATTCAGTCCATAGAAAGTACAAAACATGGAGTGGGTGGGGGAAGGGGGGTAACTCCCACAGCAAACATTAGATTCAGTCTGCAATATATATAGACCGCATAAAGTGTACAAGATATAATATCAGATTGAAGACCGCACAGTCCTTGTGTTATGTTTAGGTATTTAACTGAACACTGTACAGGATTCAGGGCAAATGTTATTGCGGTATACATTCACAGTAATGCATCTGAGTATATATAGGGTAAAATTGCAGATCTTATGGGGGAGCTACGTAGACAGGCTATTTTATAATTCACAATTTCATGTTTTTTTCCAAAAGTGTTTTTTAAGAAGAAAAAGTGTGTTTTTGTAATTTTTTATGGTTGCGTCAACCCAGCTTTTATTAAATGATTGAATAATTTTACATA
>JAULCA010130072.1:0-15512 GCA_032360845.1 Crassadoma gigantea | reverse complement strand
AGAAAGCTGTTATTACTGATTCACCAAAATGAAAAAAAATAAATGAATAAAATAAAAATGACCCTATGTATCCAACTGCATACGCCAGAGATGGCATTTGCCTGAGTTTTTGTGGAGGTGAACATGTCACATATCCACATTATATTAACTATATACTTCTTAATTTTTTTTTTTTATAAATAACTAACATACTCATAAATGTGTTGTTCAGCTATAATTAATTGTGCAAACGTGACAGTACCCAAATCGGGACACTTTTTAGTGAAATAATGATGTATTTTCTACCAAAGTACCTATCCCTGTAATTTTTGTTCACTTTTCCCAAATAGATATAGTTATCCTGGTTTTTTTAATAACAAGTTGATATTTCCGGCGCGTGGTTCTAAAAATACAACCGGAAATGTAGTCATGGAAATTTAATAAAAAAACAGATGTAGCTGTAGCAAAATCGGGACACCCCTACGAGTTTTTACTTATATTTGGTGATAAAAAAGTTGTGAAATAGTAGGTTTGTGAAAAGTAAAACAAAAAAAAATAAAAATCAATTACGTCGTATGGCGCATCATTTTGGAACGTTACATTTTCGACATTATTAACAAACTAAAAATGTTATTATAACCATAAGTGGAGTAAATAAAGTTCATATAATGTTTTATTGGTATATTAGCATCTTTGTATTGATACTTTCAATTCAAAAATACTTTTTTGCGCAGCATATACATTTCTTGTTACCTTTACCTTCAAGTGTCCCGATTTTTATCATTTTACGTGAAATACATGTTGAATACTACATGGATTAGCTTATTAATGTTATCAAAATATATGTAAATATATGTGAGGATAAAAGATCAACAAAGCAAATTAAATTTAGTATTGCTAACGTTTTTAACCCGTGTATCGGCTATCTTCAGGTGATTACCTTGCAAAAATATATATGTTTACAAAAAGAATTGTATATGTAAGTATATGCTTTACAATGTAGAATATGTACTTAAAGTATCACAGGTAAGTATTACAGGTTGATTTACCTGCGGATCTCAGATATTTTTTCAATAAAAAGACTATCATTACTATCAAAACAAGTTGTCCTACAGGTACATTTAAAATATTGACACTCAGAGATACACCCATACAGGGACAAACACAGCACATTCTCACAATAAACTACGAATACTAGGACTCACAGTGCCATGCATATTTAAATATTATAATAACAGATACATTGTATATTGCAAATAGTATCCCGGTTACATTAGTACAGTCTGAGAGACCAAGAGACACAGATTAAACAACCGTCTGTGTTGAAATTTTCTTACCCCAAGGAATCATTTTACACTTACGTTTTGGCCCAGTGGTACCTTCTTACTTCATATTTTATTACTTTGTATATTTTGTTGTTGACTTATATTCGCGGAAATGATGGATTCGCCCTCGTCACGGATGGCGAAAAAGGGGAAAATTAAACTACAGCAAAAACTCTCTGTGTGTTTGCTATATCACAGTTTATAGCGCTTTGATAACTCTGTAGGAGTTTCCTCCCTTTTGTCTGTAGTTTTATTTGACAAAAAAGACGACGTGAAATGACGAGTAATTCCACAATTAATCAAAGATAAATGAGAAACTATTGATCAGCAGGATTCTTTTATGAAATGAAATTTGATATATGATTTTGTATATAATTGCAGGTAATGCTCAGCATTGGTATGTCTTACTGATATTCAAGGATATTGTCATAACTTTGGGAATGCGAATGAAATGTTGAACCAAAACATCGGGTTGATGTCCCAGGTATCCGCTATCGACAACATCTGCCTTGTGTGTCCTTCGTCTTCAATGTCAAAAGAACAGTGTTGTCAAAGTCACAATCAGCGCTTCGCTGACGTCACTGGAGGACAGGACACGCGGAACAGATATGTCACTATTTCACTAAAGCCTAAACATTTACATGAACAGGTCCAGGTCACTTTCTTAGCATCTACGAATTAACTGAGGCATGCGCTTCTATTAGAAAATCTCCGTTTCTAGAAATATTATATCAATATTCGAAAGTCATTCTCAAAATGACAATTGCGTCGATGAAACGTGTAGTCAACGTGAGGCGATTTCATTCTATACACGTTTACCAGTTTTCCATTGAGATGTACGACAGTTTTGTGTTGAATAATCTTTATGGTTTCTTTATATAATTAATAGTGACTTTTTCAAAATGTGGACATTTCCTTTATTTAGCCTAAGGTTAAACCTAAAAACGAACAAGAACAAATTCAAGTGAATGTTTGCTTTTATGAATATTAATGTTTAAAATTTATGAAATTCCCAACTTGTGAATGTGAATTGTTTCAATTTTTTATTTAAATAAACGAAATGTCTGCTTAATCAAAACCTAATTGATGGCTTTGTACTAGTACAACAGTGAACGCCAACAATTTAAATATTTGACATGATATTCCATTCCAAACGCCCTTAATTAAACATATTTTGCTTTAGTTAAGAAATTTACTATACACTCTGTAATGGCAACAGATTATAACTAAAGCCTCTTATATCTTTAAATGGCTTCAGAAAGTGTTCCAAACAATTTATCTGATAAACATTTTGGAAAACTAAGTTAATAGCATAATAAAAAATGCAAAAAGATGCATATGACCGTGTGTTCGTTTTTGTGCTCATATTGGTCAAATATAGCAATTTAACATAAGGTGCGGTTTTAAGAGATTTTTTTTTTATTTTTCATTTGCAGAACAAGTGCAATATGTTCCAAGTTTAACGCTTGATATAAATCGTTTTGATATTCTGTTTTTTTGTAATATACAATAGATAAAAAGGTAATGGAAATTAGTTTTAAAACAGTAACAAAAATAGAGAGGGAGTACTTTTTTGTCCAATTATTATTTGTGATATTTTTTTTTCCTATTTCGGGGTCATACATATATATTAATATGACAATACATAATGTATAATTTCCACTTTTTCGCATATTATTTTCATCATATTGAATCTTAAAAAGTTGACAGCAAAAATGACCTTTCATAATTGAAATGACGACATAATGACAATAACAATTTAAGTGATTAATCTAGTATACAAACGGGTGTGGCTTTCGTGAAGCGCAAGAAACAAACATTTTAATAAATGGTCGCCTTATTGGTAATTTAAAACAAAATTGTGAAAACAGTTCCACAAGCAACATGCAAATTTTTTGAAACATTTTCCATCCGCGTGGTTGCTTGTTAATACTGTACTTATTGATTTTCTGCATTTACCCAATTGCAAGGCTTTCCTCTTGACAATTTGTTTACCTCCTCTCGTCTTTAATGAAAACAAAAACTACAATTTCAATTATAACAGTACACTAATGGCTTATATATCTCTGAATATATGGTTATATGAAGTTGTCCACATGGTCACATATTCACAGCACGTGGTGAGAAATTAAGTTATTTTTCAGGACGCAATATTACTTGATATTGAAATTTACATCGCGGTGTCATCAACTTATCAGGGTTCGCTTACCTTTCCGAAAAACCACTGTTTATTTTCATTTTACTTTTTCAAGGGTTTCCATGTAAATTTTACCTTTCTTTATATTTTGCCATGGGTTAATCGATCTTTTGTCGTATTATGGTTTTATTGGCACATATAGTTGCATATAGTTGCCTTGTTGTATCGTTCATCAATTTGTTTGCATCTGATTGACAAGTTATCCCAAAATTGGATGAAGTGCGTTTGAGGAAAATAAAATTGTTAGGGTCAGAGGTAAAAACTAAGTCTGTTGTGGTACATAAAACATACAGATTTGTGGCTTTAGGGGCTTAGCTGGCACCACAGAGTTTCTAGGCTCAGTTTGGGCTTTTTCGCAGAGTGAGGGTTGAGGGTGCACCTATGATCTCCTAGCATTATTTGAGCTTGAGGTGGATGTTAAATTTCCCCTCAACAACTAAAATGGTAATACAAAAGTTTACATGGGATAATCCAGCCTTCAACAAATATTAATTGATGTCATAATCATAACATGCAGTTTTTCTACAATGTCGGGAGGGTAGCACGTGCTGACCATCCTCCTACTGCTTTAATGGTATATTCAAATTGTCCGGTAATGGTTCGGACTTCTCTCACAAAATATGATAAGCTGAGCGCGTTGTACATAGGCAAATGTCACATGTTACATTTTAAACTAAGATCCTTTGCAGCGTTGCAAGGCGTACTAAAAGTACTCTATGGAAAAGGTACGGTAGCAGTCTACAGTAGCGTACGGTGGCCTTGGGTGATATTTTTGTACAATGAATAACCCCTGTAATATTACATGTACCAAAACTTAAAAAGAAAATCAGCACTAAAATTTGCATATACATGATGAAGTGGACTATGTAGGCTTCATAGTTAAAAAAATCGAATTTGGCGGGAAACTACAGTTTTGGCCATTCACGAAACTGTGTCTACACCAGGAAAGCTAGCCATTCATGTAGTCCATTTTTGTACTTGGCACATGTGTAAAAAACGAGTTGAACGACCTTTGCTAAAATGTGAGTATTTCTGTTATCGAGTAGGTGATATTAAATTTAAGACAGGTTTTGTTTTGATGTGGTAACCATGGTTTTCACAAGTCCCAAATCTGGCGAAAACAGGTTTTAAAAAAATCATTCTTCTAAAATAAATATATTGAAAATGTAGTTTATAAATATTTATATATATGTAGGTGTATTGTGTAAGATGAATCCACTATTCATGTTTATCCGAGACATGCCCTTTATTTTTAGGAACAGGCCATTTCTACTGTAGACTGCTACCTATACTTCACAAAAATGTTCAGGTACTCTATACTATAAATACATGTTAAAGGTATTCTATGATAAAGGTATACTTTACAACAATGTACAGATACTCTACACAATGGATACATGTATAGGTATTCTACGATAAAGTATACTTTACTACAATGTACAGATACAGTGTATCTTACACAATAGATACATGTTAAAGATATTCTATGATAAAGGTATCCTTTACAACAATGTACAGATACTCTACACAATAGATACATGTTATAGGTATTCTTTGATAGAGGTATACCTTACCACCATGTACAGATACTTCACACAATAGATACATGTTATAGGTATTCTATGATAAACGTATACTTTACTACAATGTACAGATTCAGTGTACCTTACACAATAGATACATGTTATAGGTATTCTGTGATAAAGGTATACTTTACTTCAATGTACAGATACCCAATACCTTACCACCGTGTACAGATACTATACACAATATATACGTGTTACCTATAGGTATTCTATGCTGTATGCCTTTGGTATTGGCTATTTTATAATATAGGTATTCTGCAGTATAGATTGTTTTAACTACAAGTGAAACGTATTGTGTTCTAAAGGTCTGTGGTACAAACAATATTCTGTACTAAAGATAGTATTAATTACAAGTTTTATGTATTATGTGCTATAGATCTTTGTTACTATAAGTCTTTTGTACTATTCATATTTTTTACTGAAATTGAAAGGTATTTTGTAATATAAATAATCTGCACTACAGTTTATAGGTATTCTGTACTATTCATTTTCTTTACTACAAGTTACAAATATTGTGTACTATGTCTTTGTTACTATATGTATCCCTCACTGCAATATTCAGTAGAATTTTCCTTACTGTAGGTATTCCTCAATACAAGCAATATTAATCTGTGCTACATGTATAAATCTTTGAAAAGATTCACACCCAACACGTAGTTATTAATTGGAGATATGTATTAAATGCATTGTGCGTATATTGTTATTAATATCCCATATCAAGCAGGAAGAATATTTTCAGCAAATCTAAAAACGATTTAAAGAAAATTTTAAATCTTATATTTGTCAAAATCGTAAGATCAGAAATTCTTTCTATGCAGTGGCGCAGAAATGTTTAATTTATATGAAAATTACAAAACGATTGCAAAAAAAAACTGATTGCCAATTCGACAAACTAGTCGGTGTTGATTGATAAAAGAAAGTCATGCTAAGAATAAGTCGGCTAACCGCGACCACGTCCTAAATGACGGCATTGTCATTTTTAACTGACTTTCGGATGTTGATGTAATACCGCAACCTTTTTTAGAAATAAAGATTGCCTTTTGTACATAATCCTGCCCTTCGGTGAGGACAGTATTGAAACAATGAGATCGACCTGGACCTGTATTTTTTAATGTTTAGGCTCTGGTGAAATAATGACTTCCTTGTTCCCCGTGCCCTTGACCTTCATTGACATCTTTGAAGTGCTGATTGTGACCTTGACAATATTGTCTTTGAGCATTGAAGACGAAGGACACACAATGAGGATGCTTGCGGCATTTAATGGCACACTCTCCAGGATTATTTGCTATAACAGTCCATTCAATTCCTGAAGTCATGACAATGTTCTTGAACCTCGGTTCGACCCGCCACCTCTGAGCAACTGCAATATTAGAGTGTACTGTAATCATACACAGATTTTCAACACATAAACACTTAATTGACGATTTCTAAAACGAATATGGCAACAAAACAATTTTGCATATGATTATGTTTAAACTAGAAATATACAATAAATACTAGTAAATAATCGTCATTTTACATACTCCATCTTACCCAATGAGTTTTCTGACAAAAGGAGAAAAGACCATTGAAGTGTTGTCAATATCACGGCACTGATAAAAAGATATTAACGCATATGTATTCCATCAAAGATGTGTAGACTTCAGGATCAGTCATTGTTCAAACGTTACACTAGCACAATAAAATTATGTACATAACAGACGAACGCGTTTCTCTAAATACTCCTCTTGTATTGTAAAGTTAAATGCTTTATTGGAATGAGACAATCGTAAGAGAAAGGTTTGTTTCGCCCTCGTGTAGTCTCTCTAACAGATTTAGTGGTTCTTATATAACACTGGCTTGTTTTGAAAAGTTAAATGAAAACTTTGTATTACTTTCATCAGAAAAAAAATAAAAACCCTTTCCAAGACATTTATCTAATTCTCGAAACAGTTTTTCTAGAATCACAAAAACATTATATAACATACAACTTTTAAATGCAATAAATAGGTTTAAAGATAAAAATTTAGCTTCAATCATTGAAGTTTTTATGCATATTTTATTGTACAATTATTTTAAACACTTTTGATCATTTGATATAAAAGACGAATTGTAAGGATATAAAGGACGAGAGAATAGAGGTTTTAAATTATTTTAAAAACCAATTTTAGACAAAATAATAGTTTAACTTTGCACGAAAATCATTTCATAAACATTAAATAAAGACCTATTGACGAGAATGAGGTAAAACGTGTATATTTACTGTCTCATTCAAATCAAACAGATATCTGGATTAACGAAAAGTCCGTTTTCAAAGAAAACAGCATGACGTAAATGTACCCTTAACTGTTTGGTGGAGGGTTAAATTAAAGGATGTCAGCTAATATTAGGGGAGACCTGGTAATGCCCAAGGTATGTTATCGTTGGTTTTACTGTCTGGAATTGAGATTTCCCTGCATAAGATAAAGAATAATCTCTCATCTTACCTATAGACATCAGCCGTGAACGGTCTATTTAAGTGGTACATACAAAATTAAACACTTCTTTGTAGATTGGTATAATTTAACTTCTACCTCATGCATCCATATATTCAAGAACTTTTAAACGGCATCTGAGTGATACGATATTTGTCCCTCTGTGTGGAATGTCATGATAAAAGAATGGATAAAAGAATAAATGAACGAATTGTACTCGTCCTCCTGTGTGTAATGTGTGCGTGTTTCTACGTGGCGGTGTATTGATGTATTTGTATAGACCTGAAGCCGCCTTACAGAGTTTAAGTAGCACAAGTGGTATAATACGTTAATAAGAAAAAATAAACGTCTTTACTGCAATATAGTATACCCGATCATCTGATTTTGTAAATATTTAGTGTACCATTTACTTCTAATTATGCAGTTGTAAATTAACTTAAATATACACTGTATATTGATCATTATGATATATTACACTTTAAAGGACACTATGAGATTGTTCAACGACTATGAAAATATTAATCTTGCCAATAGAAGGTTTTTATTCTGATAACTATATACGAAGGTGTGCAGTAAGTTTATATTGTTTTGTTTCTGTGTCTGGTCCTTCCTCAGTTACGTATCATTAAAAGACAAATGTATATCTCTTGATAGAATGTTTTGCATATGTTTGCGATAAAAAAAATTGCAAAGCTGAAACTCTCTCAAGTAGAAATATTGACAGAATGAAAAAAAAGGCGCCAGCTTCTGGGGCTCCTTTTGCAACACAAAACCTGCAACTTTATCAGAGTATAGACTTACGTAGTCGTGGAAACTTCCACTCTCCTGAGGAACCCCATCCTGTACTGATACCAACAAAGCGTACCTGGTACAGATATTTGTCATCTCTCAGAGTGAGAAAGACGTCCTGAAACACCACCTCACCAAGGCCAAGTACTACCTCTCCATTATTTCTCCAAGAAATCCAAAAGCATCGGTACTCAGTACAGTTCATAACGCCATCTTCCTCACGAAACACAGTCAAACGATTTAGAGATAGCTTATATTCTATCATATTTCCCGTGTTTTTCGAACCTCCTATGACGACCCTGTACCCATTCAACAGATCGTCTTCCGACTCGAATAAGCCAATGTGTGCATCGTTGCAGGCCTTTACCTGGAAGGTAATAACGTTTGCCTGTGGAGAGGGGGTGAATACGTAACCATACTGGGTGAGTAGGGTGTATTGAAACGTTGAGGGAGTAGAGAGTTCAACGTCCTCACCTGTAGAAAAAAAATGAGATTTTTCATGAAAACAGTTATTTTAATATTACCAGTGATATGTAAGAAATTATCAATATACATAAGTTCCATACCTGAAGTGTCGATATGGCTTAAAAATAAAAAGGATATATTTCCATTTGCTCTGCATCGCCACTATATAACCTAAGCAAACAAAATAGACAGGTATCATATCATAATTCCCACATGATTCTCATTGGTGTAGTGATATGAAGAACATGTCCGTGATGTCATGACTTAATAACGTTCTTTTGTTCGACGTCATTTTATCAAGTGTATTATTGACGTCACGAAAAAACAAAAACAATGTGCATTTTGCGTGGTAACCCATCAGTGTTACCGGCAACCTCGATATCCAGGGATTACGCTCACTTTCGCTCTCTACACCCCGGGAATATATCAAAGCAAAATTGAAGGCTCGATGTTTACCACCTTATTGATGTGACAAGAAGACTAGTTCGATCCTTTAATAAACATCAAAAGAACTTCGCAGTCACAGACTGACATACTTTAAAATCGGGCGTCTCTCCTTTGTTATCTTCAAAGGACAAGTATCGACCTAGCCCTCAACAGCTATCTTTGTACCTTCAATTTTGCTATGCCATAGTCCAGGGGTATTCCTGGATATCGAGGATGTGCCACCGCATTAAAAACCCAAATTGATCAATGTATTTCACACCAGGACAATGACCGAACAATGAAATATTCATGTAACTGATACTATAAGACTCTTATACACAGGGGTGAAGGATAGGAAAATTACACCCGAAGTCATAGCCTCGAGTTTTTCACCTTTGCCATATACAAATGTTGGATATATCTATTTCATATTATGAAAATTGTGATTTTATGTTTGCTGTGCCCATATGCCTAGTCATATGAAAACTGGAGCCTTCTGTTAGGTTCTTTGTTATCAGTAAGATAATTGTCAAGACCTACACCTGGTAAAACAATCTTACTCGTGTTAAAACAAAGTGTTTGGGTCAGGAGATTGCTATAGTGATTAGGGTTGAATGGCGCTTCTTGGTATGAACATAAATCTGTTGCATACATATTCAGTCAGAGATAAGAATAATGCGCAATATGGCGGAACGTGTTAAACGCAAATGTATAGAAGCCGATGAGTGAATTGCTGCCATTATAAATAAAAAATCGTCCAATCCTGAAATCAGTGCAATGGTACAACAACAGTGGCGAATGGGATGCAAGACGTTAATTAATTCCAGCGTGCAAATTGGTTAATACTCCGAAAAGATCTACGACCAGCCCTTACACGCCCGCATCGCAAACTAGAGAAAATGCGCCAGCTAAAGTTACTGGATCTCAATTCAACCTCCAACAGCATACGCTGAAAGTGTTAAAACACTTGTCTACTCTGTAAAGAAGTCAACAATAGCGACTAAACGCTACAGCGTCACTCGTCCGAAACTACATAGAGTTGCGAAAGAAAAAGCTTACAACAGGCAAGATGACGTTACAGGAACACATGGAATCTATCGGAAATCGGGAACGACATATATAGGCAAAAGTGTTAACAACCATTTTTTAGGACGTTGCCCAACTATAAACAAAGGCAGAGGAACAAAAAGAAGGAGCTATGATACCCAAGAGACAAAATTAAAACAAATATTGTGGAGGGAGTTCTACCAAAGGTAATTAATCTATCTAAAAGAAAAATTATCAAAAGATGAAATTGTTTTGCCATCAAAGGGTCTCAAATTTTGTCCAACGCCAGATAAAATTGATAACGAAGAACTTCAGGCGGACATACTAAAATTCTGCAGAAGGCTTCGTCTATGCAATAAGTTTTGTGACGAAGACGGTGAAAACAGACCGTTGGAAACAAAGGCGTTAGTCAATAACAACTCGCAATGGCACCCACCAAGAAGTTCTGACAAATATATAGAAGACGTCATTGATTTAAAAAAGATTCCTTTACATAATGATAATCGTATGCAACGACCTAATACGGAAAAATGAAGCATGCTTACATGAAAAGGAGATAGATTATCTTGTCAATTTTATGCATAAAACTAGTTATTTCTATGGTTTGCCTAAAAAACACAAAAGCTCTAGTATAAGTAAAGCTATGGAAGAAAAAAACTGTACATATTTTGAAGTGGATATTCCTACGGATTTGAAGTTTAGACCCATAGTAGGCAGCCCGAATAGTGCAACGCAACGTTTGAGTCATTTTGCAGACCCTATCCTTAAACCTTTATGTACAAGTGTAAAAAGTTATATCAAAGACGATTTTGATTTTCTGAACCGTTTATCTAAACATGTCCCACATAATGCTAAACTTGTTTTCTTTGATGTTGTTAGTTTGTATACTTATATACCACATGATATTGGTATTGAAGCTGTCATATATTGGTTGAACAAAAAACGAGAGAAAGTTAATTCTCACTTTAGTAATGAATGTACACTTCAAGCTCTAAACATTGTTCTCAATCGAAATTCTTTTTTTATTTTGACCAAGAATATTTCAAACAGATTAAGGGTACAGCTATGGGAACTAAAGTTGCCCCTACATATGCAACATTAGTTTTAGGATACTTAGAGGAAACACTTTAGTCGAAGATTGAAGCAAAGTTTGGAGAAAACTTCACTGAATTTATCAGAAATAATTTTTCTAAGGTTCCTAGATGATTGTTTTGTTATATGGTCTTCAGATAAGGATTAAAATGAATTTCAATACCTGCTTAATTCTTTACATCCTGTAATAAGATTACAACGGATTTATATTGTAAGGCTACGGATGCACATAATTATCTAAATTTTACTCTAACCACAGTAAACACATTAAAGTTAATATTCCTTTTAATCTTGCCTCACGGATTGTCACTATCGTCAGTGACCAACAAGCTCAAATTGCTAGACTTAATCAACTAAAGCAATACCTTAAAGCTCAATGTTACCCAAAAAGCTATTGAAAAGGGACCATTTACATCCCGTGTACAAAAAGTAAAGGATGAATCAAAGTTAGTTCCTTTTGTTTCTACTTTTAATGTACGGAATTTCAACATCTTTACTGTGATAAAGAACAAATGTGAAGATTTAAGCAAAGTAGCATACGGATGAGAAACTATTTTAATAAACATGCTATTTTACATTGAAGACGCCAACCTAAGAACTTGAAACGTATGTTGACATGCTCTACGTTTGAAAATTCTTGTGTAATACCATAAGTATACAAATGTAAGACACTAGGATGTGGTACATGTCCTCTGATTATCGAATGTATTACTTTTATTTTCAAGAATGGTTTGAAATTAACTGTGAAGGTAAATATGAATTGTAAATAAAAAAAATGTAATTTATGCAATAGCTTGTTCTAAATGTAGTGATTTTTACATCGGTCAAACCGGTAATGAACTCAGAACACGTATGACTGTACATAGACAGCAGACTAGAATTGAATCTTTACATAATCTATGTTAATAAATATATTCATGAATGTGCTGGAAATAAATTTAATGTACTACCTTTGTATCAACTATTTTTTATCATACACTACTAGAGAAAAGAATGAAGACCAATTTATCAAAATATTAAACCAAGTCTCAACAGGCCACAATTCAATTTTAGGCCAGTTTGTCCACCAATCTTGTGTACTTTGTGACGTCATGTTTCTATTGTAGTGTGATTATATGTTATTGTGACGTCACAAAGTTTTTCTTTTGACAAATACCAAAGTAAAACAAACATTTTAAATGATGTTCAAATGCAATATATATCTAATGGTTGGTTGGTTGAGTAACAGTTAAAGAGGATGCTGTTTGTTGCTTTGTCTTGGCGCTCCGGTAAGATCATATGACGTCAGAGTACTGTGACTTCACAACAACGTAAATTTTGTGAAGATGTTGTCAATAAAACAGCTGATGTAATATGACAACAGTGCCCAAACAATACCATCGGTATTATAACAATTCTCTCAACATTATTAGAGAGTAACTTAAGAAAGGTATTCACGAAACATGGCTTTACGAAATATGACTATGCATTCTAGACAACAGCTATGGTGATATGAGCAAATCGTGGACACAAAATTATGGGTAACGTAAAGATAGATCAAGACAATAGCTTTGATAACATGAGAACACATCCTCTCATACTTGCCCGTGAAAAAATGGAAATCCACCGGCGAAAAGATAAATTTGTCTTTCCCTCATGAAATAGACAGCCAACACGCGCTATTACGTCTTGTCATCCTTCTAATATGTAACACTCTTTCTGATTGGATATTTTGCTCTGCCGGGGTCTATAAAAGCACGTGCGAGGGGAGATACCTGATAATAGAATCTCTCTTCATAACAACAAAGACTGCGTCTGACTCACACAATCGTTTGCGTTGTGCCAATCATTCACAGGATGAAATAGCCTACTAAATTGAAAGCAAATTCAACGGAACAGGCAATGAGTGGGCCACTAGGATGCAAAGAGACAAAGATGTATGTATAGTCCGAAATATTGCCGAAACAATGTCCTGTAAGCCGGTAAAGGCTATTTTGGTAGCAATCAAGTGCAACTCAAACTGGATGAGGCGTATAGCTTTGCAGGGAAAAAAGGATTAAAAGATTGTCAGGGTGACAAATTCGTTATCTTTGATAATGAAGCACTTTTTCATACTTGATCTCTGAACTTAGACCCTATTCTCAGTACTTTTTGATCTCCGTCTCACTGTTGTTTTGATTACATCCTTACTACATGTGTAAAATGGATTGTTTTTTTACTTTTCTGATATATTACAGTTGTTGGATATCAAATAAAAGTAGTATTCATTTTGTGTTTTAAATAGATTTCTGGTTTTCATGTTCATGATCCACTAGCCCTATTAATCGGTAGAGCAAAGGAGGTTTGAATACCAAGCTTACCGAGATAATTGGAGTATGTTTATCGAGAATGGAGGCTAAAGAATTACAATATAAATCAGGAATTAACAGGTGAGATATGTAAATAATTAAAACATCATCGTAAAATTATGTTGGTCTGTGCTTTTTTTTAAAATAAATGATTGTAATACCTGATCAATCAGGTTAATGTCAAATGCTTATGATAATGAGAAATTCTTACCGAAGCATTTCTGCAGCCACACTATTGATAACAAGAAATTGAACGTGTTTCAGTGATACCATGTCAGGGATACCATTATACAAAATTCAGTTTGAATACATTTTTCAGCAAATAAGAGAAAATTTTGCATGCCAGAAGGGCCAAAAACGAATAAAAGGTTCGCGCGCAGTACATTTTATTCGTAAACGATGATTTAAAACTATTCTGTAACAGAAATCAAGATTTCATCAGCGCAACACAGTATCTGCACGCTTATCTTAAGTGTTACTTAATTTGACGTTAACAAAGAAAATTTATAATTGACGTGTTAGCAACACTTAAAAAGAGTGTTTGAACACAAAAATTATAAGTTCAAACAAATTAAGGTACTTTTATAAAATAAGATATGTTTATATTAATAAATCAGTCGGACTCTGCGATTCATTGAATATTGAAGGAATATTTTAACACTTATCGATTCTCTAGAAAATTTAGCTGGTATGAGGTATCAGCACAGGGGAAATTGACATTCGTGTCCTAAAAGCACCTTTCAGAACCTCTTTCCGTTATGCAGGTTAATTTCCTAAAATCTCGTTTAGAGAAAAAGTGATTACAACAAAACAATCATCAATGCCTATAAAATAACATTAATACTTACAATAACACTTAGTAAAGAGTAACATCCACCAGAGAAAAAAATTCAATGTTGCATCCATCACTGATTGATCCTTAAAGTCGACTCCGGTTACGGACTATCCATAAATGATTAAGAAACTGAAAGCAATCATCTTACGTATCTAACGAGACTCTGCATTTGAATAATTTATGATAGTTGTTTACAAGTGTGTGGAACGAAGCATGTCTGTTATAATCAATTCAGGTTATTTTGTGTTGCATGAAATTGTTAAACCACATATGAAGTTTAACATTTAGGTTTATGTGTAGACCTAATAGTTAGAACAGTGTTCAGAATACCTTAGTGTTTCGTCTTATTATTCTGGAGCAGTGAACACCGGATGTTCTAGATATTCATTAAACAAAATGGAACATTGGTTGAGGCTAATATGTGGATGTATGAACTATCTATATAACCCGTATATCAGATTCTAGATAATCATTTATTTTATCAAACCACAAGATGAAATTTTGGAAATTACCAAAAGGACAATTGGCAGAGAACGGTCAGTTCAATAAGAAATTATTGACCTGCCTGTTTGTGAAGATTAATAAACCAACTACATATTCACTGAAATAAAACTCCTTAATTCACACTGGTCGAACGGCACTGTATGGGTTCCGGAAATAGCGATCGCCGAAGCGAGGCAGATTATAGAAGACCACAGCATGCTTGTGATCATGGACGTATTTTCGGAATAATATCGTCATTACGAAGGTGGATGCAAAACGAATAGTGTATTAGTAGATCAACCTCCGCTACGAACTCGAAATATTCCAGAAATGAAGCATAAAAGCACATTAAAATGTATCGAATCAGTGCGGTTATCACGGCCTGAGATCGACAATCTCACTTATGCCAATAATTAACTCACAGACCATCGTTGACACATGGTTTATGTATTTTTTCTTAAATTCAAAATTTTGCAAATTCAAAACACACATTAACGAAAGCATTTGT
>JAULCA010129960.1:0-14376 GCA_032360845.1 Crassadoma gigantea | reverse complement strand
GCATACAGGTATGTCATAGATAGATTTAACAGACCTTATAATCAGGAACTTGTGGCTTCATATATCTGATGAAACAGAGCTTACCTCTCTAACAAAAGTATTTCTTATATTCTATCAAACAGAGCTTACCAAAGTAACGAGAGTTTGACATTAAAACTATTTCATTATTACTGGACTGAAATTGAACTTTCATTCAGACATCAGTTGTTTACTTCCCAGAGGTTCTTAGGTTTCTGCAGGGACTATGACATTCAAAACCAAAATTTCCTTGATATGAGGTTTACATAGATACCTTCAATGTTGGTTTGCAATATAATAATGTTTGGAAATATCTTATTATTGCTGGAGGTCTGTTTTGTTCAGTAATTGAAAATAATTGTTCTTGTTATATGCAGTGCCAGTTTGTCAAAGGAAGTAACAGGGCGGAGTCGATTGCTTGAAGATTTTCGTAACAACAGGATCCCTAACCTGACACTGAAGGACCTGACAAATCATGTTGTGGAATTCTCTCAGGATCAGCATGGCTCTCGGTACGTACAAGTGAGGGGGGGATGTAGATTGGAATGGTCTAGCCAATACATTTTTCTGTCAGATTCTCAGTGGAGAAAATATATTCATTTACATGTTTAACTGAAAATTGTACTGTAAACCAAGAAATATTTGCTCCAGTTAAATTTTTTGCCCTCTGTAATGAGGTCGAATAAATCATTACAGTAAACATATGTAAATAACATTGTATGCATGGTAATTAAATGTGAAGGATGAATTTGATATCAGATGAAAAGGGATTTTATCATTAAAGGGTAAATCATTTCTCAGTTTACATTATGCGTTTCTCTATTAGATTTATCGATGGGTAAATTATTTAGAAAGAGTTTAAAGTCAATGCTTACAACTTAACTTTGACAGACTTTTAAGCAGATATGAATACAACATACTCAAATTTGTTTTAATTATCAAAGTTCTTAGACCATTTTAACTCTTTCACCCCTAGGTAACTTTAATAGACTCTATCATACATTTTAATAGACAGTCCATTTTGGTCAACAGTGGTGAAGGGATTAACACCGAAAAGATTGTGTTGAAATGTAATATCAAAATAAAAGTTTAAATAAAAGAAGAAATTAAAAGACAGCACATTCACAAATTATGTCTTTGACATGAAACAATAAAAAAAACTCATTTTCTTTGTAGGTTTATTCAACAGAAATTAGAGAGAGCCACACCACAGGAGAAATCGATGGTATTTAATGAGATCCTCAACCATGCCTATAGTCTTATGACAGATGTGTTTGGTAATTACGTAATACAGAAGTTCTTTGAGTTTGGAATAAGCGAGCAGAAGCAGACGTTGGCTCAGCGACTTCGAGGACATGTTCTGCCTCTGGCCTTACAGATGTATGGCTGTCGTGTGATACAGAAAGCTCTGGAGACCATCCCCTGTGAAATGCAGGTCAGTTCAAATATGGTATTGAGGGATTGGCGTAGCTGTCGACTCTCCCTCATTTTTATTAGAATTTACCTATTTCCCTCGAACCTTGCTCATTAAAGTCCATACTCGCACAAACTCAAATCTGCATCCTGTGGTCAGATGATCTTGTTACTGCAGGGTGTATGTAATGATCATAACAGGTGTGTCTGAATCAAATGAATGCTTTTTTGAGTTTTTTTGATACATACAAAGGGAAAGTTAAATTGAGCAAGGCAGTTTCAGTCTCATTTTACACACTTTCTCCCTGATTTGTTATGTTGCATGAGGAAGATCTCCCTCATTGGAAATGTGGAATGAGGGAGATTTTCGTCATTGGCGGTTTCAGAATTGACACCTACTGGTAGGACATGGTTTGAATTGTCTGGGAGAGAAAATTTATCATTACTGTTTTCCTGAAATATTGTATCCCAATTTTTTTTGCCCAGTCAAATTTTCACTTCGACAGTAAAATCTGTTTTCGCCCAATATTAAATTGGACCCTCACATTTACCTACCATGTGTATTATGTTGTTAACAGATGTTCGCTGTAATGAATTCGCCCTCGGTACAGAGGGCTAAAAAGGACGAAAAGTGAACATTTTCTGGTAATAAGTATGTAGTTTTAAAATTACAGAAGATGCAAGATAAAGTACGGATGTTTTATTGTCGTGTGGAAATAAATCTGCATACCATTCAAAATATCGTGTTTTGCATCATTAGTTCAGATCATTTTGGAATTTCCATTTAGCATCTGTGATTTTAACATACAGGATTATTTTGGTGTTTAAGGTGGAGATTGTGAAGGAACTTGATGGCCATGTACTGAAATGTGTAAAAGACCAGAATGGAAACCATGTGGTACAGAAATGTATCGAGTGTGTGGACCCAATACACCTTCAGTTTATTATTGACGCCTTCAAGGGACAGGTATAACAATTTTGTTACAATACACAGCTAGCTATATAGAGCCTTGTCCATTGTATCACTAAGGTTAATGAGTAAATTAAGGAGAGCAGCAACTCCTGTATCCAGGTTCTGTAACTATATTAATACTTGTGCCAGCTTGTATTGGCCTGCTAACATTATGCCACTAGGTATCATCTTGAAATCTAGATGGTGAATGTAAAAATATTTTTGATACATATTGGATGTTGGTTCATTAGTTGATCATTTGGAGAATGAAGGATTGAAAAATTCTACCCTCAGATGAAGTATCTCCATATCCCTCCTATTTACATGATGGTTGACTCTTTTACTCCAATCTCTTATCTTGAAATTATATAAAAAATCCCCACTGACGTTGTGAATGTATCTATTAATAGAGTAGATATTCTTGATACTATGAAAGTTTTCAAACACGTTTGGTAGATCACATACAGTACAATTGGATAGAGCTTGGATAGAGCAGGCACAAACATGGTATATTGAAAATAAATTTTAAAAGTAGAAAATTGGAAAAGCTTCACAGCAAGTTGTTAATTAATTTTGCTGTGAGTTGATGATACTATCTGGTTTTATTTAGTAATGATTTGTTTGATTCTCTTTATTACTAGGTGCATGCCCTGTCCACACATCCATACGGCTGCCGTGTGATCCAGCGTATCCTGGAGCACTGTAACATGGAACAGACCAACCCCATCCTAGACGAGCTGCACCAGCAGATTGAGCGACTCGTCCAGGACCAGTACGGAAACTACGTCATCCAACACGTCCTGGAGCACGGCCAGCCCGACGACAAGAGTAAGATTGTGGTGGAGCTTCGTGGCAAGGTCCTCGTCCTCAGTCAGCACAAGTTTGCCAGGTAGGTTTAGATCCACTAGAACAGGACAAGAGATGGATTGGGGGATATTTTAGAAAGGATTGTTTCAGGATTTGGATAATTTTGAGAAATCCTTGAATAAACCTATTTAGGCTCATTGTCACAGATATCGGAGTTACAACAAGAAGTTATAAGTAGTTGTAAATCAAACTAATATGAACATATATATTCAATAAAATGATCAAAATGATATTCCCTATATACGTACAGGATTTTGGAATCTAAAATGGTCGTCAAACTATTTTAATACTTATTTCCTTCACCCCAGAAGACACATTGGCACTCTTCCAATTCAAAGGTTGGAATAGATCATTACGAAATTTCAGGGGTGAATGAGTTCAATTAACATTTAAGAGAGAATGTGAATGATAAGGGTCACAGAAAGAACGTAAACCTGCTCATATATGTATATTTATGTTCGATCTTATTTTGGTAGACATCAATGTAAATCAAGCAATTTTAGACTTGTTTTGACTTTATCTAAAACAAGCTTGATATTATCTTTCCAGTAATGTTGTGGAGAAGTGTGTATCTCATTCCTCTCGAGCAGAGAAAGCCATGCTGATCGAGGAAGTTTGCTCAATGAATGACGGGTAAATAGTTCTGTATTAGGAAAAACTCATGCAACTAACCACTAATACCTGGTAATGAGGTGGTTTGCTATGAACTAGTGAATTCTATATTAATCTGGATAACAGGATAACATTCTATAGCTAACAGCTTATTCTGTAGTGTCATAAGTTGATGTGGAAGTGATTTAAATGACACTTGTCACTAAAACCTATCACCATCATCTGCCATCAAGAACACCTATGAGATGCTGATTTTAAGTATTGTTTTCACATTACTAATTTCTTGGATGATAATGTGCATGTTAACTGTGTTTTCTAATATGTACAGTTGGTAAACTGAAAGTGTTTCTGATATATAAAATTAAAATTGTCAGAAATATATGATAGCGTTGAGATAACTTTACATAGAAACAATTCTCATATCGTCTCCAGAAGGTACAAGTACCCTTGAAGACTCCCCATTTACTTCCAATAGTGTCCACCGTGAAGTCAATTGTTACACGTGTTTCCTCAACAAAGTCTGTCGATAGCTACTTTAAGTGCCCTTTCTGTTTTGATGTCCTTAGAAAACATGTAGCTGACATAAACTCCCAGTAGAGATCTAAACGTCTCCCCATAAAATATACAGAGAGCTGTACGAATTTTTTCCCATGATTTCCCTAGCTAGCTAAAAAAAATATTTATGAAATCTCTAGAAAACTAAAATAAATGTCTAGTCATGAAATTTGCATAAAGCTAAATTGTCATAAAGACACAAAAAAAAGATTCTCCTTTGATACCCCGCAGAAAACTGCTCAAATGAAGTCTGTCCCTTTCCTATGAAGTCTGTCCCAGTGTAGTTACCTGATGGTCTCCCAGGTGTAAGTGAGACATGTATTGTGTGTTTTGAAGACAGAGGGTTTCTATACATTGCAGACCTCACAGTGCCTTGTACTCGATGATGAAGGACCAGTTCGCCAATTACGTGGTGCAGAAGATGATTGACGTGGCGGAGCCCACACAGAGAAAGATTCTCATGCACAAGATCCGTCCCCACATTGCCACACTGCGCAAGTACACCTACGGCAAACACATCCTGGCCAAGCTAGAGAAATACTTCATGAAGAACAGCTCCGATCTTGGGCCTATTGGCATGCCTCCAAACGGAGCCCTTGCATAGTACTTTAATACCGAATCTAATTAAGAGACCCATTTAGAGGCCTCCAAATGGGAGTTTTAATCTAGCATGGGCCCCAAATATTGTTTCTTTATATGGATAATTTCAGACTGGAACCCAGTTAGAGGCCTCCAAATGGGTGATTTTTGTCCGGTTTAGACTTAACATAGTTAACTTCAGATTAGATTCCTGTAGAAGTGTGAGATTTGATGAAATATAGGGCCCAAATTTTGTTGCTTCGTATATGTAGTTAACTTACAGTAGGATCCGTAAGAGGCCTCCGAAAAGGAGATATTTTTTGTTAAGACCCCACCCAAATATTATTGATTCATATAGTGAACTTCAAAGTGGACCCATTGAGAGGCTTCCAAGTGGGAGAATTGTCTTCATTTACATGCCTCCAACTTAAGTTCTTTAAGCTCATTGCCTGGTTAAGTGTGACCTGTAGCCAA
This sequence comes from Crassadoma gigantea, assembly GCA_032360845.1. Taxonomy (NCBI): domain Eukaryota; kingdom Metazoa; phylum Mollusca; class Bivalvia; order Pectinida; family Pectinidae; genus Crassadoma; species Crassadoma gigantea. Next base: position 8,906 of record JAULCA010129960.1, on the reverse strand, counting down.
TGCGGAAACCTGCCAAAAGAACCCTTGTTTGGTAGAGTCCACACCTATCAAACCAAAAATGACCAGTTCAGAACCTCAGTTTGTTGTTCGTCCCTTAACCCTTTCACCACTGTAGACTATGATGGACTCATCCATATCAATGCAATGGAGAGTCTATTAAAGTTACATAGGGGTGAAAGGGTTCAGGGGTGCCATTTGGGACCGACAGTATGAATTCACTTGTTAACAGAATACATACTAACGCCCGAGATACATACGAACAAGTTGGACTCTTCTGGACCTATTTGGGCGTCTCTACCTTTAGGGTCCATCATTTAGGCAACCATTGAAAAGTATGCAACCTTTTAGGACACCCTCCATCCCTGCTAACAACAGAAAGGGCTTTGCTTTAAATGTTCCATCCTCTTGGCAGATTTGGGTTCTCTAGAACATGGGATGGAAGGGTGATTTTGAAGCTTGCATGTTGAAATAAGAAATCATGCAACTTTTTCATTCACTTCTATAGTTCACCTTATGACTGCTTTTATTTCATCGGTACTCGAATATATCAATAATTTTTTTGCGATTGTGATGCAATTAAATATTATACAATGTGAATATTTTGGAAGGTATTCCAAGTTTAAACTTGTGTAATGATGAGATGTGAAAATGAAAATCAGATGAAATTGAAGATAGGTTCTTGCTATTTTTGGGCAATACTTCATTTGAAGTAGAGAGTGATGCTTAAGTACTGATAGATGAGGACTGAATACCGGGTGTGGGTCTTGCATTGTTCCAGGATGTTCCGCTATCTTTACTTGGTAGCTCAATATCCTTAGTTTTTGTTTTGAATAACTTTTTTTCCTCATGTTTTTCTTTCAATTATTATTTTTTTCTCATTTTAGTTTAGAAGATGCCAAGTTGGGCACCTTACTTTGTTCTTGCCACTCATTGTTTTTGTGTATCTGTATGTTGTTAAAAATGACTGCTGGGAATTGGTGGATACAGTAGATGCTGTCAGTTTTCTATGGGAGGGGGGAGTTCAGCATGGCTAGGTAAAGATTGTGTGGAACCATTAGAGAAAACTCATACAACAAAGATTGAACTGTTCAATTGATACTGTAGAAAAGGTTTTGATTGTATGGAACCATTCGAGTAAATTCATACAACAAAGCTTGAACTATTCAATTGATACTGTAGGAAAGGTTTTGATTGTGTTGAACCAATAGAGAACATTCATACAACAAAGATTGAACTATTCATTTAATACTGTAGAAATTATTCATGGGGTACCTTACAATTTTAGGGACTAAAGTGGTGCATGTCCTAATCTTGGCTTCATCTCAAAGTGGAGTTGGTAGTTTTGAAATATATTTGACATTTAAGTTGGAATACTTTAAATTTTTTGTGACATTTTATTCAATGAGTATAAAGTACAATAGAATTAGATAACAGGGACCTTAAATACTTCACCTAATGTCATGGTGTTAAAATGTCGAAATCTTTATCAACACAATTTACCAGATCTATTTTACTATATTTTTGTCTTCTAATAGTCTGCAAAAGAACTATTAACTTAAATTTTGGCCCCCCGATAATAGATGGCTCTACAGCATCCCATATCAGTAGATAAAAAACGAGGTATTATGTCTCAAATTTGAATGGACCAGGCACAAACATGGTCAGATAGATGACTCGTCATTTGATGCTGGGTGAAGAAACTTGGTGTTGCTAGGGGTGTGTAGGAAGGTCACTAACAATAAAGACCTGATGCATAGACCGGTTCTCGCTGGACCAAAGTATTTACCTGTATTGAGAGCTAAAATCAAATGGATATCTATAAAGAAATTTATAAATCTGAAGATTCAGTATATAAGCTGATGCCTGCAGTACATATTATATTAAGTATAGAGATTGATATCTGCAGGATATACAATATATAAGTTACACTCTGTATATGCAAACCTAGCATATATCATGTCAAAAGTTGTAAATAGGTAAATTGATTATATTATAATATTGTGATATTTTACCTATAGGTCATGCCATTGACTTTGATATATACTTATGCAAAAAATAAGTATAAGTTTAAATATTAAGTATAAATTTAAGTATAATAAAATACAAATTTAAGTTGCATCTGTATCATTATACAATTGTTAAGTGCAGCATGTCAACATTGGGATACATGGACAGCATATTTATATTTATATGTATTCTACATGAATAGTATCATAAAAATACCTTGCAAGTTGTTGCGTTGACAACAAGGAAGCCAAATGTTAAATTATAAATGAAATTACAGTATTTTTATTGGAAAAGTAAAGCTCTATGTTTGACAGAGAGATGTAGTGAAGGAAATTAGCCTTTGTATTAAATTAGAAATGAAATTATGGTGTTGAATTGGAAAAGTGAAACTAAATGTTGAAAATCGTAGCGAAGGAAATTGGTCTTTGTGTTTAATTAGAAATGAAATCATGTTGTTAAATCTGAAAAGTGAAGCTTCACGTTTGAATTTTTCTTTGTGAAGTAAACCATCTTTTGTATTGTGTAAACAGTTAACTTTTTAGGTGTACCTGTTTTATAAAGTCCATATTCTCTACCAAGTTTATCACTTCATAAAATGTGTCCTATTGGAATGATATTTTAACTTTACCTGGTATTAAAAGCAGTAGCAACTTTTATGTATAATATTTCATATTCCTACCAAATTTCAAGATAATTTTTAAAACAAATCTATAGCCAGGAAAAAATGTTTAACTTGACATGTAAAATGTACAGTGATTTCAAGCAGTTTAGAATACAAAGTTATTCTGCAAGTCTCTTTTTCATGCAGAAATTCTGGTTGTTTTGTACAGATATAAACCTCTCGGATGACTGTTTTGGTGACCTTCTGTGAATATTGAGGTCAACTTATGACTTTGATACATTTTTAGTGTGCGAAAAAATTGTATATTGAAATATATAGTTGTGTCTGTGTGTGTGTATTCTTCCTATGTGTCTTGGCATCAAATGCATGTATTAGTCTTTTGTAGCAAAATATTGTTAAAAATCTTTTGTAACATTTTCAATTAGCAGATGTTGATGATTTCTTCTGTTTGGTCTGATTTCTAATTCATTTGAATCCCATAACATGCAGATTTGTTCAGAAGAAAATACTGAAAGCTCAGATGCTGCCTTAGTGTATTTTTTAAAGAAAATGAATCTGTAAAGAAAAGGTTCTTTTAGATAGATAAGGTAATATAAAAGTTGTTTTCAAAAATAGTATGTTCAGTTGCAAACTTTTCGAGATCTGACTAGGTCCTGAAATCCTGTGAAGCTCCAACTTTGGCCGTAACTGTTGCTGTATAGCTATTCAATCTTAATTGATATGTTCAGTTGCAAACTTTTCGAGATCTGACTAGGTCCTGAAATCCTGTGAAGCTCTAACTTTGGCTGTAACTGTTGCTGTATAGCTATTCAATCTTAATTGATATTTTTTGTATATAAATCAGGAATCTGTATAGACTGATGCAATAGATGATATTTTGTCGGGTCTGATCACAGTTAGAAGTTGTATAGTAATCTTTGTTTGAAATCAATTGTTTTCTCTGGCTTCAAAAGCCATTCTCTGAACAGTTCAGACTTTTTACTTTAGGAATTATACATTCCATAGGTTTGTTGTGGACAGTTTAACATATGTACAGAAATTTAAAGCATTTTGTAAATACTACTGTAGAAAGAAACTAGAACAAGAGAAATTTATATCTTGTTTATTTGGGAGATTGTAATCTCTTTCTGATGTTGATTTCATGTGACATTAAACCAAAACAGTTGTCCGAGGGGCATTCTTATTTGTTCTGTCTCATCTAAAGTGCTGTAGGTAAGATCATTTTAATTCTTAACTTTCTTGCTGTTGTAAGATGATTTCATTTCGTAATGATGTAAAACTGTGAAGTAACAGGAGGATTGATACGAAGCACAAGGTTTTCGGCTTCAATGAATCGAACATGGATGAAATGACTAAAAATGTATGCAATTTTTTCCTTCAGGTTTTATAAACCTTTAAATCTTAGTATTTACATTTAACAACTAATTTGTGGCAGTTTATATAGGTCTCCTCCATACATTACTTACCTTCTACTGCAATTGTGTGCAAATCATATAAGAAACGGCCTGCATCTTTTATATTGGCCACCAAGAATGATCAATGTAAGTTCTAATACTTTTTTTCATAACTAGTAAAATGAATAGAGTTGATATTTGTGAAAGGCCAGTAACAATACAAATTATCAGCTTCGTAGCGTACTTTGGGAAAGCTTGTGTTTCAGTTGAATCCTTCTGTTGCTTCCTATGTGTAGATAAATAAAACTGTAAATCGGAACTGTATAAAATGAACACTTCCCTTGTACACATGTATACGTAGCTGTTAGTGACTTGTCCATTTGTCACAACACACAACCCTCCTCGATACGCCAGGGGTTACCCTCACTTTGCTCTCTGCACCCCTGGAATATGTCATAGCAAATTTAAGGCACAAGTCTAGCCATTCTTTGGGTAAAAAACCTTAACCAATTGCTAGGCTGATACCTGTCCTTTTGAAGATTACAGAGGAGCAACACCCATCTTTAAAGCCAATCACTTTTACTTTTGCACAACTGACATTATTTTAATATACATTAAAGGATCAAACTAGTCTGTTTGTCTTGTACACAAGCTTGTGCACATTGAGCCTTCTATTTTTTGCGAACGTGTGTAACCCTTGGAGTATCGAGGATGAACACACGACTTACTACTGAACATATGTGAATAGTCTCCATATCGCTGTACAGATAGAAACATTGTCGCAAAACATAAGCCATAAACCAATGATACGGGAGTCGTAACTTTTGTAAAAAAGCGAAATTGTGCATTACCCTGGTAACTAGTTTAACTTTCATGGTCAGCTACTAAAACGGGATCTGTCCCGTTAGGATATCTATTTGTTCGGATAACTATTTGTTCGGAATTTAAAATTTAAAATAATAAATAATAGCAGTGTTGAAAACAGTTATCAAGTTAATTTAGGAGTAAATTTGAATTTGCAATTGACGTTGCCTTGAAAAATACGTGCAATTATAAATATAAATATAGCTTAGGTTGAGTTATGGCCTTAAAAAATCCTTTCACATGTATGAAATAAGCTTAGCTGCAACGTTTAGAGATAAAAACGATTATTAGTTCTTAAAATTTACTTGTATATTAGCAAATTTAATTCATATAACTGTGTAATAAGACATTTTGTAAAATAGTTTTCAGTGAGCCTGTCGCCACATGTATTTTACAAACAAGCCGGATTGGTGCTAGATGTATTTAACTCCAGTGTACAAAGACTAAATATCCAGTGTACAGTGTAACAAATGTTGATTGGAGAGGATAATTCAACATTTAACCCATTCTAGTTTCTCCTTTTAAAAGAATATGTTTAAGATTGGCCTTTTGATAGTTCTATTAGATTGTTGTACATAATTTCTTGTAGAAAAATTTCAAATAATAACCAAAGACATTAACTCATTCACCCCTAAAAGCACATTAGAACTCTTCCAATTCAAAGGTTGGAATAGTCCATTATGAAATTTCAGGGGTGAATGAGTTAAGTAAGGCAGTTATGATGTCTTGATATATGAGTTTTCGTCCATTTAGAATATTAATTTAAATTTCATCTTCAGGCCTAATTTTCTATCTATGCCAAAAACATGTACATGAGCAATATTACTACGATGTTAAAGACATTGAAAAATTGTGTCGACATTTTCTTTTTTCAGTTAACCTCCTTTTCATTTCTCCCATTCATGTGTACAAAAACTGCATGTATATTTGTGTATATATTCAAAATGTCTACAAGACATATTTAACAAAAAACATGTTGAAACAATGGCATGTACATACTTGAGAGATGTTATTTTTTTAAAAGGAGAACAACACATAGATGTATATAGATCTTAGTACAAAACGGCCAAATTGTCTGAAGAGATATGTTCATACCCCGATGCCTCTGAATATCAACATTTTTATAAATGCTGATATTTGTTTTTCCAGGGTGTGATTCTTATTGTATTATGGGACCAAGCTTAAAATGTAACACTTGGATGAAAACCTGTCTGCATTTTGGTATGATATCATTAGTGACTAATAACAAGGCATTTTCAAATAGGTTCTTAAAAGTATTATTGAGCCAACGAGGGGAAAAATCACGGAAAAGGAACTGTTTTTCTTTCTTGATAATGATTGAAAGGATATACCTGGGCTGTTTTTGTTTTTCACTGTCCAAACGGTTGAACAAGTTGGACCATAGTTGTTTGTTTATCAAATAAGGTCAGACCCAGTAATCTGATGCTGCTTTCAGGCGAGACTTGAGAAAGCTGCGCAAGGCCTGCATACACTTTGCAGGTCTCCGGGATTCTTACCTAAAAAGGTTACATTTAAAAACGGACCTACTGGTTGTTCTGCATACACTATTTACTGATACCATTAAAATTTGACATGGGTGGGGGTAGGAAGCAAATCTGTTTCACTAACATGATATGAAAAATATGTACATAGCAGCACTGAAAATTGACCAAATCGTCCATTTTGTAAAATATCTTCATTTATGTACAAACTAAATAGTGTTTTGATATTTTATGAGTTGAATTGTATATATACAAATGTAGATATGCCATATAGCATACAGGCCCATGGGCCTCTTCTTCAGGACAGCAAAATCAAAAGGAATGTATTCAGAGGCATCGTTAGTCTAACATATAAAACTTTACAGTGTTAGTCTTGTTTGTAAATTGTAAAATAGACTTTGTCATATAACTAACAGCAAAATGTAACTGATTCATATTACTGACCCTTACTTTGACCCTTGACCCCACTTTGACCCCTTGACCACCCCCACTACCACCTAATAGGACCAACTCCTTCATTGTAAAGGATATATTGTCTGGTCCTCGTCACAACCAGGTAATCGTTGACCACCATGCACCATACATTCATACTTAACTATAAAGGAACTATAAGCAATAACTTCGCCAATAAACCCTTCAGTTGCTCCATTGTTTTTATACAGTCATCTGTAAATAAGTATAAACACTACCGCACGTCCAACAGAGCATGCCACTTCACTTAGATCCAGGGTATTTGTAAGCCATTTCCATAGTCTACGTTTGATAAACATGTACGTGTCCAGTTCGTTTCCCTCATTCTCGATTTCAGTGATACTACTGATATGTTTTTGTCCGGTGTGTTTTACTTAATCAACAATATAATGAATTTGGACAGTATACCCAGGTTTAAACTTCGACAGCTTGTAAAAGCTGTGATGTTAGATCAAATCACTGCAATGATGATTAGTTTAGGAGTTTAAAGTAAATCATTTGCTGCAGCAATAGAAGTTTAAAGCTTGTAGAAGCTTTTGAGATTTCTAATGAATGCAATGATATGAATTTCCGTAGGCTTGTAGATTTTCCGAGTTCTACCACCAGTTACCACAACGATGGAGTGTGGAGTGACTGATGTTGGGTTGATGGCTGGATCATTCCCACCGTGTTTTAATGTTCATGATAAATTTTGACCAATGATAGTTGTCCCGTTCAGTGTCTGCTTTGAGCGGTGTTGTGAGTGGCCTTCCATGTAGGGTACCCTGATATATTGCAATTTGTATATCTCATATTTTCGAATGTCGCGAGTGCTGATAGATTAGCTTTGTATTGCAGTCATTGATGATGTAATGTATATGTAAACTGAAAGTAGATTTCAGTACTGTACAAATAACATGTAAATTGAAAGTAGATGTCAGCCGCACAGATTGTAAAGGATCATTGTACAGTATTCAAAGTAACTTTTGATGATATCAAATCATGTGTATTGTTTCACAAGCATAAAAAATTGTAAATGAGTTTTCTCCCTCCCATGATGAGAAATTGTTTTATTTCACAGCACAGACTGTAAAGGATTTTTTTACCCCTCTTGATTGTAATTGTCATGTTTTCATTGTTAGTACCATTCTATATTACGGTTTGTGTATGTATTATTTCCAGCATTACTTGTGTATAGTGTAGATCATATTTCATAGCCTGGTACTGGTATATATTCATTTCTAAATATTGTGGGATTTTTACCCATTTAAAAGCTTGCGGTCATGTTTTATATATATATTAGTAGTCATAATGTTGTGCGTATATAATCATGTAACGTTTTTGGTAGATCTAATTCCTCTCATTTGATAATGACTCCACATATAGGATGATTTTGTTTCATATGTCTTATTAGTTCATAATATCATGAGGATGACTACATACAGATGTTAACCAACATCTCCCGAGTGTTGATTGGATGTGATATCTTGATATAGATCATGGATAATCGTAGTAACGTTTCATAACCACACGTAGTCTGCATGCTGATTAGTGTTCCATATTTCTCCTCGCGTATCAAACAATTATATATCCTTTATCCCAACTTATTATCCTGTTGTCTCTCGATATTTTAATCAGATTTTATGAGGGTTTGACTTAACATGGATCGTGATAAGTAACAGAGTGGAGTAGATCTTTAACGATCAAAGTGGTGTTCTTTGAATCCTGTGTGATTTTTGTTTGACATAGAAATTAGAAAACGGTGGAACCTCGTTAATCTGGCGTGTAACTAATATTGGCTGGTAAAGCAAGTGGATAAATGTGCCATTTCTGTATGAAAGCAAAGAGAGCTTATATCCAAAATGAAAGCTTGATACGGAGACAGCTGGCCTAGTTATGGTTGGATTAACGGGATGTCACTGTACATATACACTTATAAAACAATAGAAATATGTAGAATTTTGTCATTTGATCAAATTAATTGATAAACTACATGATGTGTGTATAGATTGATTGATTCATTTGTTTTTGGCTCTACATGATATTGTATAAATCCAACAATGCTAT
>JAULCA010129738.1:0-12081 GCA_032360845.1 Crassadoma gigantea | reverse complement strand
GGTAACGGTAAATATAGGAGGCTAAGGTAATGGTAAATATAGGAGGCTAAGGTAATGGTAAATATTGAAGGCTAAGTTAACGGTAAATATGGGAGGTTGTGGTAACGGTAAATATTGGAGGTTGTGGTAACGGTAAATATGGGAGGCTGAGGTAACGGTAAATATGGGAGGTTGTGGTAACGGCAATTATGGGAGGCTAAGGTGACGGTAAATATGGGAGGCTGAGGTAACGGTAAATATGGGCTGCTGAAGTAACGGTAAATATGGGAGGCTAAGGTTATGGTAAATATTGAAGGCTAAGGTAACGGTAAATATGGGAGGTTGTGGTACAGTAAATATGGGAGGCTGAGGTAACGGTAAATATAGGCGGCTGACGTAACGGTAAATATGGGAGGCTGACGTAACGGTAAATATGGAAGGCTGTGGTAACGGTAAATATAGGAGGCTGACGTAACGGTTAATATGGGAGGCTGAGGTAACGGTAAATATAGGAGGCTGACGTAACGGTAAATATGGGAGGCTGTGGTAACGATAAATATGGGAGGCTGAGGTAACGGTAAATATGGGAGGCTGAGGTAACGGTAAATATAGGAGGCTAAGGTAACGGTAAATATGGGAGGCTAGAAATCCACTAGCGGGATATATCATCCTGCATCTAGAATGATAATTTTTAGGACACATACACGTGATCTGACAGTGCGATTATTCGTACTTATACGCATGTCCGGCGCCACAGAAGACTACCACATCATCCCATCCTGTCCTGGTACATGTATCCAAGACAAAATGTCGGTCAGGTGGACTTGTATACAGACATGTCTTTGTATACAACAGTGGACCAAGGGCCTAAAAATACAAAACAAAGCGTATGAATAGTCAAGAATAATATGTTAAGACTTACATGTATCTCTTAATTTCAATTCATTCACAATATTCATGGTTAAGGGTACAAAGACATTGATCGAAACATTTTCCTTTGTCACTAGTGTGAAATATTCATTCCATAAAAATTGCATGTTATTGTACACTTTACGGATTTCGTTATTTCGTATTTGAAATATTGAAAATGGAAATAAAAAACTACGGGGTTGACTTTAACATCGCGAATTTTAAACTTCACCTATTCGGCCTTGCAGTAGTTATGAAAAAAACACATAATTAAAATGATTGCTCCGTCCATATGAAATGAAAAAGGGTATTAAAACCGTGGCAATGAAATTAACTCACATTCAAAATGTTTTAATAAAGCATTCCTTATTTCACCTTTACTATATTTTTCTTAAACCCCAAAGTAACAGTTTTTGGTAGTGTTGCGAGGATCTTTAAGTGTAATATATTATGCACACCTTGGGTATTGTACTCTGTAAGAAATCTCTGCAGGCCTGTTCTGTAATTGCGTCTGGCTCAAACGTTCGTGTGTCTCCGGTGACAATAGGGCCACCTTCTAATGCAACTTTGACTCCCGAGTTTCCATGTATTGGAAGTCCGTAGAAAAGGTTCGTATTTGACATGTAAACCCAAACCGGGAATCTACAGGATTTAAATAATTAGATTGAAAATTCAAAATTAAAATTGTATTCATATATTTATTATTACAATATGATAAACACATTTTATTGCTTCGAAAATAATCAAATAGATTACAAAATAATGAATAAAAAGTTATTTTATTTGGCTTTTTAAAATTAAAAAAATAAACGATAAACAATTTTTTACCTCTCTTTGGTGAAATATTTTATGTTAGGAGTTGCGAAGTATGTGACTTGTTCTTGGGTGACGTAGATTGGAATTTGAATGCCCACTGACCCCAGCACCTCATTGAACCAGGATCCAGGGGTCACCACCAGACGGCGACACTTAAATATCCCCTTTGCCGTGAACACCTATAAATCCGTGAAGAACAGGACTGACTAGCTAGTAATTGGCTCCGACAATCTTTAGTTACACTACTACTATAAAATCATTGTAATATATCTCATTTCGAGTTCGCATTTCAGACCCGTTTAAGTTTTATTAACTTATTAATTCATAAGTAACTCAGGAAAAAATCAGTTTTTCTCACCTTTTTCCATTTTTGAATCATTTCCTGTGTGGAAAATGTAACTGTTCATGGTATATCATTTGTCAAGAAATACTTACATTTATGTTTCCGTCTTCTGCACGTTCCAAGCCTTTCACATGGCAATTTTCTATGACACGTGCGCCCCTCCCTCGGGCAAGCTGAATATGTATGGCGTTTGCCAAAGCTGCATCTATGAGGCCTGCCTCTGGATCATACATGACGTCGTAACTGTCGTCTATTTCAAACTGAGGGAAACGTTCCCGTACTGCCAAACCCTTCATGCGTTCGTATCTAACATGACCATTGTGACGTTAAGACATGTAAGGTTTCAGTTTAGCACTTAAATGACATATACCATGGACAAATACACTGGATTGTAACCAGATTAACAAATAATATAAAGTTTCATTTTAAAAATTGATATATTGCCAAATTTCACATCGTTCAAAAATAATAGAATAACCATATGAATCCTTTTTGATGTTAATATATTGTCATTGTTTGTATGCTCTTACGAGCATGAAAAGGAAGATTTCCATCTTTCTTATCGTCCTACAATAATAGGAAAACAAACATCAAATTTCCTTATTAATATTGATAGATTGCCATTTTTCAAATCGTCCTACGATAATGAAATACAATAAAAACAAGAGTACCGCAGGGCGGAACAATATACGCCCATCGAAAACCATTTCGTGTCATGATTATTTAGCCCTGCAAGTTTCAAATAATCTCCGGACAAAAAATCAAATACTGAAATGAACAAAGGGCAATAACTTTTGCAAAAATTGACGAATCAAAATTCTTTTATGGAAGACAGAACTGACTTCATATCATGATTATAATGTATACCAAGTTTCAAAGAAATCTGTCAAAAACTGTAGGAGAAGATCTCCAGACAAAATATCAAATACTGAAATGAACAATGGGGCAATAACTTTTGCAAATATTGTTGAATCAAAATTCTTTTAAGGGAGATAAAAATTAATATCATGATTATAATGTATACCAAGTTTCAAAGAAATCCGTCGAAAAATGAAGGAGCAGATTGCCGGACAAACAAAAGTTTACACCGGACGGACGGCAGGACGGACGGACGGACAACCCCAAACCATACACTCCCATCAAAATTTGACGGGCGTATAAAAATGATTATAACACTCATACATCGTTAAAGTTTGTATCGTCTTGAATTCTTCCCTTGAGTACAATTGTCCGGTAAAATACAACTAAACTAAGAAAATAAAGAGAATTGTTACTCATAAAAATGTACCATAATAAAATTGTGAAATGGTGTTTTTGATATTTTATACTATACTTCATATTGCGTGCATCCATCGCGATGGCGTAATCATTTAATGTGGCGTTATGTTCCTGTTTGGCGATGAAAACACCACCAGTCTTATGAACCAGTTTGACGCCCGACTCCTCTTCTACCTCTCTCCATCTGATAAGATAAGATGAAATTCAAAATTAGACGTTTCCCGCATTTTTTTTAAAACATTCCTGTACCACTGCACTGCTGAAAACTCTCCTTAACTCCTGTTAGGTTATAGCTGTAGTAAATTATTGTTCGTACCCTTCGTTGTCCAGGTAGCACTATTGGTTTTATCGAAGGTATAACAATTTAAAGTCAGGGATTTAAATCCCGATCTGTCCCCGCATGCTGTATTTGTTAGTTATATTTAGATTTATTCCATCTGAATCATTTCCATTAAGATCTAGCAAGATATGCTTTTCTTTTCAAAAAAGTATTCATCAAAGCTAAAGTAATACCGGAAAAAATTAGTTTCGAATGTTAATCTCATTTATCGGTAGTGGCACGGAAATCCTTAATTATCGGAATCTGTGACACCAGGAAATCAAGATTCATTTTAGAAAAAACTTTCCTTCTCTTCCTAATGCTTATATTCCAATGTTTTAATTAAGGTAACTTACACTTATAGATTGACCGTCATTTTGACGGCGTATACGGTAGTATGAATGCAGTTGGCAACGAACATATTCTATGGTGCGTGTTAGCGCTCAATAAAGAATATGTTCGTTGCAAACTGCGTTCATACTACCGTATACGCCGTCAAAATGAAGGTCAATCCTTATATTTACATTTAAAAAATGTATTTATGATGCATCAGACAGAAAAAAGTCGAAGCGGGTTGGAACGATGGTAACTTCGGGAGCCGTGGTTGCTAGGACAATATAGTTCCAGTGAATCTACAGCCATATATGAGTAAAGTTAGAAAATACGCCGTGAACAACACTATTATTTAACCTTCCATGGCTTTTAAATTTTAAATTTAACAATCTGAGAAGTCCTTCGAACTTTTCTATTCATTTACAACGGTCGTCATGTATGCGCATTTACACACTGTCCATGTAGTGACGCGGTTAGAACGAAGCCGCCATTGTTGACGTTACCGTCAAAGAAATTTGAATGTGCATACATTAAATAAGAAATTTGTCAGAGATCTTTTGTTGTATAAAAAGATGTAATTGATCCCGAATATGTTCCATGTATCTAGATGGTGAATGATTTAAGCATTGGTTCTCATTCAACTATTATCTCGCTGTAGTGTGGACGGCGCCATATTTGAAACAAGTATCAATTCGCCGAGCCTTTTTTCACTTTATACGCAGTCAGAGTTTAATAAGCTAAAGAAGGGAGACATGTTAATATTTTGTCATATTTACATTTATGTATTATTGACACCAACTTTGTTTCTTTAAATCTTAAGAAACTATTGATGTTGGTGTTTTGCAGGCCATTTAATGTTGTTTTCAGCTCAACGATTATACAGACCCTGGACAGCTTTTCTTTACCAAAAGTGCGTTGCATTTGCGTTGCGTTTGCGTTGAGTTTCCGTTGCGTTTGCGTTCCGTTTTCCGTTGCGTTTGCGTTGACCGTTTGATGTGCGTTTTTTACTTAAGCGTTGAAAGTGCGTTGAAAGGACGTTTTACTGGTTATATGTAAGAAAACGATCGATGAGTATGTACAAATTTTTTTTTAGAATATGTGAGTGCTGAAATGTTGTGTTCAGGAAACAACAGGCGAGGTTAATAGTGCGGAGACGGAATTGGGGCCAGATCAGGACGTGTCACTAGCTATGGCAACACGCCAATACCAGATAGATTCGCTTGTGTCGCCAATCTGTGCTAGTTCACCGAAGAGGACTGCAACCGCGAACACGGCAACAGCGATCACTCCGACAAAGGTTCTGTTTACGGAGGAGCAGAAGGACGAAAAAGGATACCGTAAATTCCACAATGCCGGAGCCGCTGCAATTAAGCTTTGCCATCAGTGTAATCTTCAGATTAAACATCACAGGCGGGAAGAGTCCACAGTAAGGACCACCGTGGTCAACGGAGAGACTGTTCAGAGATCGAGTGTCCATGTGATTACTTGGGGCGAGTACGAGGAGATTAGCTAAGGAAATCTTAAGGAATTATGGACATTTCTTTTTCTTCTATTTCATCGATTTTTCAGAAAAGTGTAAATTAATTGTGAGTTACATGAATATGACAGCAAAATTATTGTTGTTGTGAATTTCAAAGTGAGAGAATATGAGAATTTGTGAATGCTTAATTTGTAGTATGCGAGGAATTCTGCTTGATCTGTATAGTATTGTGATGATTAGAATTGTTGAAAAATTGGGTTATTTTTTAGTGAATGCAGATGTTTATTATTTTTCTTTTGTGAGGAGGGGGGATTTCATTTATGTATATCTTTTTTTTTTCTAAGATGAAGTTGAATTGGCCGAGATGTCCAACCTGGAGGCCAGGGTAATGTAATGGTTTTATGATATAATGTGGGGTTTTTTCAAAGTAATCTAGCGTTAACTTGTATCTATGTCCGTTATCTTAATATTTGAAGTAATTGTTCCTCACTCGTTTCATTACAAGTTTTACCTGTTGTCATTTGTGCGTGTTGTATTGTAAATGCACGCCGTGTATAAGTTTGACTCACAGTGACCGAGTCATGTGTAGCAGACCTAGGGAGTTATGTTACATGACAGGTATATAAGGTCGGGGCATTAACAGAACGGCCATCCATCTGCTGGATAACCGAACTACTCGGTAGTGAAGCGGATGTAAAACCCATCAATCAATCAATCAATCAATCAGTAGAATGGCTCTTCTCTTTTCCGCTGGACGCAGAGTGGACAGACATTACCAGATGTCGAGAAATGATGTAGTAAAGCCCTTGTATCTCAGTGAGATAAACACACATTGCCAGAAGTCCGGGATTGCCATAGCGGTTGGCGCCGTCGCTGGAGAGTTTGAGGCGTAAGGGGTGACGCGGACGCCGGGAGTTTGGCGGAAGGTTGCCAAGGCGCCGGGGGACGAAACTAAAGGACGGACAAGTGTAGGGTGATGACGATGGCGATGTGGGTTCTTTCTCACTGAGTTACTTATAGATTTGCTGGGGATTGGCATAGCTATTAACGCTAGTAACGCCAGCTATACGCCAGTTAGCGCCGGGCGTATTTTTACCGAAATAAATTCATAACTTATAATATTAAAAAAATAATAATAATAATACTCGCGATATCAACAAAATTCCAACTGTACTGAATTCAGAACGGTTTTTATAGTGATTCTGTCTATGTGAGCCTTATATGGAATTGTTACTTTGGAGTAAATCAACATTTTGTGTTCTCGTCTTCACAACAAAATCTTTGCGGTAGCCATTTCTAAAAAGTCTAAATCATGAACATGCTTTTCCCATTAATTTTTGCCTAAATTCAAATGCTCTGGCGACTGAGTTTGTCACTCTATATAACAAAATTCTCTTCGATAGAGAAGCGATAAGAAATATAATGACAGTTTGATTTTGATTAGTACATTGTAATTGTGAAATTAGCACAATATATAGAGCATATTTACAAATTTACATTAGACGTAACAGAAATCATAATAGGAAAATATTTTACGTTCAGAAATGTTAAGTTTTATTCCGGCGATTCATAATCTTTTTAAAATAAGATTTCTCAACATTTTCGCGGTAAAAGATTTTGATGACGTAGCTGACGTCACCGGAAGTAACTTTCACAACAAACACAGAGGGGCCAGACCCATGGTTTATACAAAATTGATCCCCTTCAAACAAGGATGCTTCAGACCAAATATGGACCAAATCCTTTCATTCCTACAGAAGAAGAAGGATTTTAAAGAATTTGCTAAGTTCCACTATTGGGCCCCACCACTTAGCGATGAGTCTGGCTCCCCTGGGGGCTGAGGGGCGGGGCCCCATACGGGAACATAGCAAATTCTTTAAAATCCTTTTCCTTCTGTAGGAATGAAAGGATTTGGTTTTCCCTATTAAGTCTAAAGCATCCTGTGAGACGTCAATTTCATTGGCTGATCTCTAAACCCTCAACCAATCAGCTGCAAAGATGCAATTTTCACAAAGCATTGATAACAAAATAGCGGACCGCGAAAACGAAATAGAAATTTGTGATGCTCCGGCAAGTTTCAAATGGAAAGTATGGATTTCAGAATATTAACGGCCAAGTGTACTAATTACAAATTATTTTCTGGATATATCTGTGTATGCGTGCCTGCATATCGGGGCAAACTACAAACACGGCGACACATCTCAGCCGAGTTCATCACATCAAATTTTATTATCATTTTAATATGAAATATAAATATAATATAATATTTTTTTTTTTTTGGGGGGGGGGGGGGAATAACTAAGGATTCCTCATCCATCCTTAAATCCCTGCCAGCCTTTTGGATTTTCTTTCAAATATCGGGTAAGTAAACAGGGGCAAGTTTAGCCCAATTTCATTATTCAAAGACGTTCTGGACAGTTTTTGTTAAAATCTATGTATATTTACACCATTCGGAAGAGAAAAGTCATAAAACTATAACAGAATTGCAAACATGTCCGTATTTTAAAAGTTATAGGACGAACCTGCCCAAAATTGATGTTTTAAGAAATCTGCATATTGGAGAAATACGAAACCCAATGCTAGACTTGTATGTATACCATCATGTGAAGCTGTCGGTTTGTTACGCGTATGCATCAATAAGTAGCATTTCGGTTTACAAAAAGTTTGCAAAACTAGAAAGAAGTGAGGTCATAAATAATTTTCTCGCTTTTAGTAATCTATAACTATATTTTTACAGACATTTTTGTTCGTATGAATGTCCTGCCTAGTGGACTGCACTGCTAAAATTTTCAAAGTTGTAAATATTTGCTCAAGACTAAATATTAGGGCCGGGCTTGTCCCGGTTTCAACAAGTTGTCCTAAAAAAATATGAAAATATAAAAATAGTATGTAGGGCATTCATATGTAACATCACCTTTAACAAAAAGTAGAATTGTTTCTGAACATAAAAATGTGCTGGAGATACAACAAAAATACAAGATGCTCACTGAAAATGTTAAATTCATTGTTTGTGCAAAAAAAGAACATCAATACAGTCACGGAGCAACGCATGTTGACGTTTTACAACGGAAGGACGAAAGTTTTTGAGGCCTTCATATAGCATAGAATCAATTCACTATCATTTTCCCGTACTTTCCTTACATGTGTTGCTATAACGGCTTCGCGATCGTACGAAAGTGCTCGTTATTAAATCATTGAAAAATCTGAGGAGGACTTATATTCATTTATGGTTGTATCAAAGAAAGAATATCGATGGATTTTCTCAGCACCAGGGGCTCACTTGAGTTTTTGTAGAACGCTCTGACGTCACCAATTAGCATCTCCAGTTTTTGCGAATGTCGGGACCCAAATCGGCACAAGACTTGAATTTTGCATTATTCAATATTGTTTGCCTCAAATGTATATTATTTTGTCAGCATTTTAACATTTTGTGATTACTTTTAGAATTTGTATGCATAAAGTATTTTTATAGTGTGAATTTATTCCTATAGTTCAAAACAGAACCCATCGTCGTGGCACGTGCTGTTGTTTTACAAACGTCATCTAAACAATGACATTTGAGTTAGAGTTTTGTTTTCTAGCGCTATTTGAACTTACAAACTAGTCATCTGTATACTAAAAATGGTGCAAGGCTATTTATTCTAAGACAAAATCATTGGTATAACTGAATTGTTGACACATTTATTTATTTTACAAAAAGTGATCCGATTCAAGTACTGATCTGATTTGGGTACTGCCTCCTTATATCTCATTTTGTTTATAATTTGAAAAATGGTGTATCGAATCGAAATAATCGAATCCCGGTACAAATATCGAGTTACGTATCGAATCGTGGGTTAAGTGTATCGAGACAGCTCTATGAAAGACCCATGGTCACATCTGGTCCATAGTGCATAAATCTTTAAAAGTGATCTTCTCAATAAACAAATGGTATAAGATGGTAATATTTGGCAAGCTACATTCTGGGAGGATGGCTATGAAGTTTGTTCAACTTAATGGCCATGCTTGACTTTCAATGTCAAATATGTTTTAATCATTTAACAGGTTCTTCTGAATGGCTTGAAGTCAAGACACTGATAGTTTGCCTTAAGCTTTATTTTATTCCACTTGTAAGGTTACAACTGTGAGATTAATACCAGGTGAGCGATGCAGGCCCATTGGGCCTCTTGTATAGGAATGGGGTCATATAGCCAGAAATTTCAACAGTCATCTTCTCCAGACTGAAATAGACTGGAAACCAATACTCATCTTAGATAAAAGGGTCATGAGGTGCTTTATCATAATTGTGAAATGTATGACCCACAGACTCCATGTTTGCCCGGAGTAGGTGGCGAAGTTTACTATGGTTTATATAGGAAAATGATACTTACGGGTATGTTTGGTTCATTTTCAATTGGAAATTATTCAAACTTGATAGACACTATACCTATGAAATGACGGTTTGGTACTTTGACAGTTTGGGCCCATGCCCGCCCCCAAGGGCCGAGGGGCAGGGCTAAAAGAGGTCAAATTTGCTTAGATTTTTAATATCTTCTCCGGACCCAGTTATGCTGAAAACCAATACTCTTCATAGGTGAATGGGTGTTGATGAGGTATTTTATCAAAATGTGGATTTCTTGACCCTCGAGCTTAATGTTTACCCCCTGGGTAAGGGTGAAATTTAGTTGATTTACTATAGTTTAAATATATATATAGGAAAATGCAACTTTTTGGTATTTTTTGTTCATTTTCTACTGGGAATCATTCAAACTTGATTAACATTATAACCATGAGATGACAGTTTTATAATTTGACTTTTTTTAACGCTGTCTCATCCCCAGGGGATGAGCCCAGTTGGGTCATATATAAAGCCAGAGATTTCAACAGTCATCTTCTCTAGACTGAAGTAGGCTGGAAACCAATACTCATCATAGATGAAAGGGTCTTGAGGTGCTTTATCAAAATTGTGACTTTAATGACCCATAGACTCAATGTTTGCCCCTTGAGAGGGGGAGAAGTTTACTATAGTTTATATAGAAACATGATACTTTAGGGTATGTTTGGTACATTTTCAATTGAAAATTATTCAAACTTGAATTTCCAGACCAAGAAATGCTGAAAACAAGTAACACTCTTCCACTGAGCTAAAGGGATATGTCCTGTCAGTTCTACCCCGATTTTTCATGCTACTTTTGCATTACATATAGTTCAAGTTACCTTTGTATCAAAATGATTTCTTTTTCATTTGGCAGCATTGATAATATCAGTTTCTACATAACTTAGATGCCCACTAAGGCCCATGGGCCTGTTGTTTTAAAGTGGTCAAGTGCAGCCTTTGACGTTTAACCTTGACCGATGACCACCAAAATAATGTGTAGAATTTTATGCTGTGATGTTATGGTGTGAATATGATCTACCGTAATTATGTCAAGGAATTCATTAGATATCATGTACACAAGATTTTTATGACAAAAGTGGTCAAGCTAAGTGTGACCTTTGACCTTTAATCTTGACCAATATTGATAAGGACCAAATTCTAATCAGGTGTAGACCTTAAATTTCATGCTTTGATGTGAATATGAACTATAAATCTGTCTGGGAGTTCATGGGATATTGTACATGTGAACACAAACTTTTTACTTCAGAAGTGGTTAAGTGAGACCTTTGACCTTTAACCTTGACCAATGAGTACCAAAATCTAATCAGGTGTAGACCTAGATGGTGTGAATATGAACTAAATCTGTTCGGGGTTCATGAGATACCATGTACTCAAAGTTATCATGAACACATACACACACACACGTATGCATGCACAAAGTGATTTTTATATACGCCTGTCTTACTGGAGTGGATGATACAAGAAGCCCAGAGGGCCTGTATCGCTCACCTGGATATTGTAGTGTAATATGGGGAAACACTCTACATTTCTACAGAAGAAGGATTGGAAGAACTTTTTATATGTCTCCTATTGGGCACCACCCCTCAGGCCCCTGGGGGACCGGACCAACTGTTTATACAAAATGAGTTTCCCTTCACCCAAGGATGCTTCAGACCAAGTATGGACTG
The DNA here is from genome assembly GCA_032360845.1 of Crassadoma gigantea. NCBI lineage: Eukaryota > Metazoa > Mollusca > Bivalvia > Pectinida > Pectinidae > Crassadoma > Crassadoma gigantea. Next base: position 579 of record JAULCA010129738.1, on the reverse strand, counting down.
AATCTTTCATTCCTACAGGAGAAGATTTTTTTTAAAAACTTACTATATTTCCCCTATTCACTCAGCCACGCCACTCAGGCCCATGTGGGGCCAGATCCCAATTTTCATACTCCGGACCAGATGAGCTAATCAAAAAAGAATAACCAGGATATTTTTTGTTTTTATACGAGATTCACTTTTTAATGCATAAACCATTTCATTGATTTATTCAACGTTTAAGTGCACACATGTACAGCTCTCAGGTCACCTGAGCTGATCTGTTTTCATTCATTGTCCATTTACAATAATTTTAGCCTGGTGAACTTACAATGTTTGCAGTGATGCAGCATCCATCATCTTGCTGGTGTCAATTTTATCATTAAAAATCTTTTTCTCAATAACCGAGAGGCCAAGAGACCTGATATTTGATCTGTAGCAAGCTGGGGTAAAGGGCTACAATGTTTCTTCAAATGAATGGCCTTGACCCACATTCAAGGCTACAGGGGTCAAATCGACTTAAATTTTTAAACAGCTTCTTTCAATGACCAGGAGCCAGAGAGACTGGATATTTGGCCTGTAGCATGCTCGAGTGAAGGGCTA
>JAULCA010129627.1:0-15524 GCA_032360845.1 Crassadoma gigantea | reverse complement strand
TATTATATTCAATTATTGATATATCTGTTCAAATCATGATTTTACTTTCATAGAGCTGGAACCATTGCCGGAGCAGTCATTGGCGGTATTTTCTTCATCGCCTGTATCGTCGTCTTTGTCATCGTCATCAAGGCCTGTAACAGGACAAGGACTGGTGTTATTGTCGCAGGGCGGACTGGTGGAAGTGGAAACAACGTCACGGTCGGTAAGTGGAATTATAGAGGGTTACATTTGTGGTAGTTATGACAACATCAACTGGGATAGATACATAGCCCCAGTGTTCATCACGGAGCTCAGACGATTCAAGTGTATGACTTGTCCAGGCCTTGAGCTCAAGATTTTTGACATCGAATGAAATAGTTAAGGTCAGTACATATATATATAATAAATACAATTAACATATACACTAATAAAACATGTCGCAGAAGCAGCCTTATCAGATATTATAAATATAATTAACATATACACTAATAAAACCATATCGCAGGAACAGCCTTATCAGGCGCTAACTACAAGTACTATGCCACCTTGCGAATATGTCTCTATGTGTGAATGCCTGCGTGTGTGCTGGAGATGTATTGCGTTATATGTATAATGGGAACGAGCTTCCAAAGGCATCATTTATAGTGCCACCTCATTTTAATGCAATAGCACGGATACCACAACATCCACCCCATATGAGTTAATACTCCACCTGGGTTGTTTGAATCAGCGTAGCGATTGTACTGGATAACTAAATCTGAGTTTGCACACTATTTGAGTTTTATGAACACGTAGCCTAATTCTTGCGTCCAGCTTTTATTAGTTTTGGATTATCATTTATTTTTGATAAATTAACCTGATGGAACAGAGTGAATGACTTTTGTTAATTCTCTACTAATATAGCATTACACATAAGAATATCGTAATATACATAATTAACATCTATCTTCAATATACAATAAACATTCGTGTTTTTTGTGGTTGATATGGAACCACGAAAATAAATAACACAACGAATTTGATTGCTATACTTCACTTCTGTTTGTAAGGGGTATCTATGAAAGTTTGTTGTACGCAACAATCTAAATTGCTTCGAACCACTAAAGAGAATGCGCAAGAAAGTATGCAGTATACTTCTAGATATGACAGTGAGAGATGCTTTAACTGATAAATGAACATAGATATACACAAACATTTGTACATGAATTCATACTCAAACAATCGTTTCAGTCTTACTTACTAGACTTCTTTTATGTTTTTATAGTTAACAGTACCACCCAACAGCAAATGCAACAACAGCCGTACGGAGCCTATCCTCAGCCGGCTTATGGTCCTCCTCCTCCACAGTATGGGGGACAAACATATGGGGCTTATCCACAGCCACAACCAGCATATGGAGCCCAACCTCCAGCATATGGAGCCCAACCTCCACCAGTTGGGGGGCAAGCCGGACCAGCTTATCCACCTCCACCAGCAGTAAACCATCCGAATCAACCAGAGAAGTACTAACTCCGAACAAGCAGACCAGACGTTATAACATCTTACGTGTGGCAAAGGCTACACACAGATAATCAAGAAACATGACCGTCCACATAGATTGTGGGTTAATACTTAGCGAGGCTAGGAAACAGCTGAAATATATTAGATCAGCCTTGGTGGTTTTTTTGTCAAAAAAGTTAGATTTATAGATTCTACTTTTTAAAAATAACTAGTATAGATTATATCTTTTCTATCAAGTAATGCGTAATGAAAATGTGTTTTCGTATTAACCCTATATCCACGTGCACACTCTTTACTTATTTATTTAACAAGCTTCGCGTTTTTATCCTTTTTGTATATGTACGACTTAAGAGTCTCCTATATTTGGGTACGAAAATCCCGTTAGTTGCACTTGCAGTTGCCATTTGGTTTCTAGATTTGACAGGGAATTAACTGTGTAATCACTCTTAAACTTACGAACACGTTTTAAGTACCATTCCGAACAGGTCAAGTGGAACATTTCCATCGCGAACTTGGTAAACTGTTCTTTTGTTTGTAAGCACAATAACAATATGTCTAACATTAAACGTAATTAGCAAATGAAACTAATTCATTCCTGTAGAGCATGGGAGGAATTTCGGAGTATTACACGTGCATGGTAAACTCATTCACCCCTGAAATTTCATAATGAATTATTCCATCCTATAAGCTGAAAGAATTCAAATGTGTCTGAAGGGGTGAATGAGTTCGAAAGCAATATATGCATGTTCATATTTTATCGTACAATATTGTTTGGTTTTACTACTGTAGTAATGAAAAGTGTCGATACATCGCAAACATGGTAGAGATAAAGTTATACTAACGTGATATTTAGCAATACAGTGTGATTAGTGTGTGGTTGTGACCAATGGAAGGTGTTGTTAAATCACACACATATATTTTCAATTTTTGCTAATTTTGTGCATCAACCATTCTATCTATGAAATAATAATCATTAAGCTTTTGATATGCCTGTGTTTGTTAATGATTTAAACCTGAAGGGGTTCAACAATATCCTTCCATATACAATAATCCTTCAAACCAGTTTAATCACTATTCTTACCCTTCGAAAAAATATGTTTTAGCCACTTTTATCATTTAGACATTGCATACACTTATAATGTTATTGAAAACATTGTAGCTCTTCTTCGGTTATTGAACAATGATCAAAGGTCCATGGGCTTTTTTTTGCAATTAACCCATCCTGAAGTGAAACATAACGCGTTTTCATCGATAAATAAAGTATCACTTACTCTAAAGTATAGAAATACTTCCATACTCTATTTAAGTATATTGTTGCCCCATATTTAAAAAAAACAAACCATATTTGATATTGTTATTCGTTCAAAGCTCCCTTTAAAAACACGACAGTTCTGAAAACATAGTACACGTTTGTGTGAGTAGCTCATTAATAAAGTTGTTTTGAATTCAACTGTTATAATTGACTAGAGAAGCGTCGTCCTGGTTCAATGATCTTTTAAAGATTTAATCGGTCGTATAAGGTAAACCTCCATTTATTAACGTATTTGCGTATAAACCACTATCCTGTTGTAATGGTCTACGTGTAAAGTCTATAAAACATTGTTTAGGTATGTACAGATATAACACAGCAGTTTACCAGGAAGCGTACAAAAGGACATATTATAAGCACTATAGATAGCAGGCAGCTTTAGTTACAAACAATTGTTGTGAAGAAGAGCATAACATAACGTGTTTGAATCATCGCTTTTTACCCCTAGTTACCGAGTAAACAAACTGTGAAATTACGATCTGTTGTGGAGACATCCAATTACGTTACCCCAATGACACATCATTGACACAGAATACGTAATTTCTACCATATCACGGTTGTGGCACTAGCTTGAAGGCGGGTGACGTGAAAGGGGAGGGGAGGAGGAAGGGGAGGGGAAGGGGGAGGGGAGGGGAGGGGAGGGGAGGGGAGGAGGAGGAAGAAAAAAATAATGAAGATACCGGGTGACAGTACATCGGTATCCTAAACTTGGAAGACTTCAATTATTTTAACTATTAATATGCTAAAATGGCTTCATCTTTCAAATATTGAGTTATATATTAATGCTATTCCCCTGATGACCCTCTAGAGAGGAGAAAGCGCTAGGGAATCTAAAGATTTATTTTTCTTATAAATGTATAAATTAACTATAATTGATTTGATCACTATGATGTCGAATTAAGCAGGAAGTAAAATCCAGCCGGGAAACACTCCATTAAAAACAATTTTGGCTGGTAGGCAGTCTACTAATATACAGACTGTTTTATATTCTACAGTCGGTCATGTAAGACTTACGTCCCTTTAATACCGTGTAAGAGGGGCGCGCATAGAGTTTGCCTGTTGTCAAAATTATTGTTTTACCTACAATTTCAACAATGATTATTTCTAATGAACATCAATAACTTTGTGAAGATACATACAAATGTCCCTAGTTTCCTTGTTCTTACAGTCCATCACTTGTTATCAAACGTTTGGGTTTCTCGGTTTCTGAATCTAAAAATGATGTTTAAATTTCCTATTTTATATTTTAACATTTCTTTCTGACAGTGTACCATTAGCGTACTAGAAAAAATTAATTCGTACACATTATACAAAACCTAATAGAGACTATTAATATAATGTATACAAATGTATCTTATGTCTGAAGGGTATTATTACGTTAGGGGTATTGTTTTGTAAGAAGTGTTGATGAAACATTCTATATTAGAATTACAATAACAGATTTCAGCGAGTTAAGCCTGGATGGTTCGTAAAATGGTTTGTTTATTGATGAACACACTTAAATGAACCTGAACTTGGAAATAATTACCAAACTGCACCTATGACAGTTAGTAACGATAAACCTATCCAGTATGCATATAATAAAATTTTAGAATCGATCGAAACTGCTTTGGAAACAGGCGGGGGATGTGTATAAACCCCTTTAATTATATGAATTTCAGAGCATTAGAGGAGTGCTAGCTATTTTTAAAAAATAACGATATAAGTGTGTATATTACATGTAGGATCTTTGTCGATCAAGACTGTGGCCTCAATAGTATCAGGCTTCCCCACTGATGACGTTTACTTGTAACACATTCACTTTAGCTCTCTGCACACCTGGAATTATATATTATATAAATTATATAAACTTTGAAAACGCACGGTTAGCTATTTAATTGGTCTCAGGTAAGAAAAACACAAGTGAACAATCGTTTGTATGACTCCTTGTCCTTTGAAGATTGTAGAGGAGCGAGATCTGACTTTAAAGCTTAGATTTATTTTATGAATAGAATGTTAATGTCTGCAAACATCCCATCGAGTTTGTCACGTATACTTTCATACTTGTAACTGTTCGTTATTTATTTTGATTTCTCGTCTTCCTCTTATACATTGTACAATCCCATTTTCCCAACGCTCAATAACCCCGTCCTACTGCATTCTTGTTTTTCGTATACACCGTAACTTCCCCTTTATTTCTTTTAAATAAAACTGAAGCACAGAGTGGCCAGGGAACTCCTGTTGACCAGAAAGCTCAGTAGGGAAGAACGAAGTCCAGGGTTCGAATCCGGTCCAGTTTAGCTATGTGTTTGTCTTCCTAACACTGTTGTTAATTATATTTAGTTTCTTTCATCTTAATTGTTTTTTTTTTATTAATGTCCGACAAGCTATGGTTTTTCTTTCAGAGATGATTTCTTTTCGAAACTAGAGTCATGTCGGAAGGAAACAGTTTCTAAAACAATTGTAGGAGGTGGTACTGGGATCCTTAAATCTGGAATGAACAAAATACAATAAACGAAAACGTTCTGATTGTGATTATTCTGCAGTGCTTCGAACCCTGGACTTCAGATTGTTATACTTTTGGTCTAATCGATCAAATTACAAACGTACCTAGCTTACAAAAGTTTCCTGGCCGAACGATACTACAGTTATATCCAAACGGGATTTGAGGGGAGGTTACTGTATATAGGAAATACACAGTGACAGGGGTCGGGTCCATCACATTGGATAATTGTCTTTTATATATGCACTCGTCTGGACGAGTGATGCACATTGTACACTTCAAGTCAAAAGGACAGTCTGTGGCAAAGAGGGGATTTCAACTTGGACTCAATTAAAGGCTTTCACTAAAGAGGACAAACTTCAAGAGTGTTTCTGTGCAGTTAACTTTATAAATGAATAAGAATACCCCGGCGGTGTTGGATCGATTGTGAAATAAACAAAAATGAACTCCAGTTAATATGGAACAATGATTTCAAGACGAATTGTTTGTTAGCATCACAACGTTTGATACAGTTTCAATTTGTTTAACGTCAGGCGGTGTAATAGTCACAAGAAATGCAAGGAAAGGCACAGCAATTTAAAAGCTTATGTCAAGACAGAAAGCCAACAAACTTTTAACAGTATCCTACGGTCATTTTGTCGATTTCAAACGTATCAGTGGAACTTAATGCCAAAAGAAACAGCTTTTATTGTGATTATGGCCGTCAGGGAAATTATTTTAATTCTTGAATTGATGATGGGAAGCGATAGATACACTGCATCTATATAAATATCATTGTCATAAGTCAAGAGGTAAATGTGTAAAGAAGTTAATAGCATTAAATAAGTTTACGATATGGAGTCGTGCAGACAAGCAGTGCTGGGCGGCACGGTTGTACTGGTTCATTGTCCTTAGTCATATTCTCTGGTCCACTCGTTAGGCCTCAATATTAAACTTATGATACACCAGTTCAAGCTTACCGACAAACATAAATGGTGACATATCAACTCGACTTAACGGACGTATGATTAATCATACACATATACACACATGTGCTATGTCATCCAGTTTTCATCTGCCATTAAGCTAACGAAAATATCGTAGAAACACCAAAAGCAAACTGTAGAGGGAATGAACTTCAAAGATATTGAAAACGGGATGAGGGTGTGTGACGGGGACAGAACAAGTTTAGTTTTCCGATGAAACCAAGATGTCAATACAACATAGAATATCTGATTCAACATTCAAGTATTTAACAAAAGTCAGAACCTATAACATACAGTGATATTGTTTTGATCTGTACCTTTTCAAACGGGGTGTAATGAATGAGAAATACAACCCGCGGAACTGTCTAATATCATCGTTTCCTACCAGCAGTTTACACTAAAGAGGTTTTAACTTAGGAATGACAAACCCAACGCTTGCTTTACATGGTGTACGGTTAGAACTTCCTAAGACTGTGGTTTATCTGTATATTCTTAATAGCACGAGGTGATTCTATTATTTCCGTTCGTTGAATACTATGTTTGGAAACAGTGTTTTTGCAGCATTTTTATGACGTCTTACTACTGATACGCATGCAATTGTTTTGTTGTACAACACACCAATATTACCTTGCAAATCATACATATTGCAACATCGTATGATCCCCCCAACTATTAATGTATTATCATCATATTCAGATTCGTAGGTGGGTCATAAATCCTGAGTATGCATTTCAACAGTGGGTTGATCAATGTGTACTTCGATAAGTGTAACAGCAACAGTTATACAGTTTAAATAAAAAAAATGATAAGTATACCGGTTTGATTTATAATAGCATGTACAAATAGTACGAAATGAAAAAGGAACGAGATGTTATGATATTTAATCAAATAATTTAAACGTAGAATTCACAATAATTTTTGTCCAAAGTTCTGAACACATTTTTTTGTGTGAGGGTGGGTAATCCTTTAAATGAAAGTAGATTACCGAAGTGTAGACAAAACTATATTGTGACTACATAAAACTAGGACAAAAATGAACAGAGGCATGGAGACACTTGACAAAATTAGAATAAGACCAGGGCCAGTATTCATGAAACCGTTCTCATGCTCAAACATGGATTCTGTGCTCAATCCAGCTTTATCGTAACTCGCTTAAATCATGTCAAATGATCAAAAAGTCAAATGTAAACACTGAAAACAGTATTCGGCTTAAATTTTTTTCAAAGTTTTTCCAAATCATGGACAAAATAAGATTTATTTAATAAGTTATAACCGGAACAAGAAATCAGACTTCAGCACAAAACCTATGCTTAAGCATGAGAACAGTTTCATGAGTACAGACCCAGGTGTTCCGGGTAAGGTAAGCTTTTATTTCAAATAAAGAAATAACATATTTCTTTTGGCTTATAAAAGGGCGACCACAATACTTGTCAATACTCTTCATTAACGTGCATCTTTAGAAACCCCGTGTTGTAAGTTTGCCGTCAGCAGACGACATGTATTACATCATAATGAAGACATACAATTAAATTATTTGTAGCAAGCTCTTAAATACCCACCGAGTCAACTGCAACGCGGGTAAGCAGGAATCTTACAGAAACAATAACGTTTATGATCGGAAAATTAAAACGGTCCCGCTCATCGTACAGCGTAGGTATAAATAGTCCCTTTCGATAATGTTATAAGAGAAGGTCGAGAAAAGCGGATGATGAAGAAGAGTCTGTGGTGCTCTTTATCACTAGCACTGGACGGCACTTATTAATGAATTTCTTGTTGTTAAAATAAAGCACATCGTCGATATATCTTATAGTTATATTGAAGTATCTGACTAGTTTGGTTTTGTCCTGGTCGCTTATCAAGAAATCAAGCGTATGAAATAAAAAGATAATCCGGCCAAATTAGGACACAGTTTCCTCCCATAGGGAAGCCTAAAATCTTATTACCAATGCAAAGTCGTGTTACCAAACTTAACAAAACCTTTGTCAAACAGGATTTTATCCATCGTATATATATTTTTTAGTCTTTATAGTTCTTTTTACAAAATATGTTCCAAAATAATTAACAACTTTATACTTACATCGCTGTTAGTCCTTCTTTTGGGAAAGCCAGCTTTCATGATAAGAGAATGACGGCGTTCCTTCCGTATGAGGAATGGCACAAAGGTCGAACATTTAAAAGGTGTGAGACCAGTTACATTTATTGGGAAAGGGATATTCAAAATTATCAAAAGATCTTGAATGTTTCCACCTACTGAGTATATAGAGTCCTACTTAGTCTGTAACTCTGATTAAAAGAATGGACTTAAATAATCTAAATTACTTTAGAAAGTAAGTGCATGTGTATACGGTAGTGTGCTTCTATAGCGGGTTGTCGTCCTTCGTGCAGAGAGAATGGTAATATTACCATATTCCGCTAACCTACCTTCTACTGGTATCCCGTGAAAGCCAAATCAGGTAAGGGCGGGGCAAGGAGTTAAAGACGCCCTTCTTTGAATAACTTGGAAAGACGAGACAGATTCATAACAAGTTGGATCATCTTACTGGATAAACTTTTAATTTTTGGAATTTTCCGGACCACACACTTGTTCATCGTTGTGGTGTAACCACTGTTAAATGTAAGCTTGTTCACTTATTTGTATTACGTGTTTTTTAACCATGGAAATAAACGAGAAAGGAGATAGCATAATCTTTGAGTTTGATGAAAACACATGCTCAACTTTCAATTTCTTGAATTTTACCCTGACGAAAAACGAAAGACGTATGTGAGGGCACGTGCCTACTCGTGTCTAAGCAGCGACGCTACTGAGTAAGTTCATACCTGCTTGGTTGGCATTGTAACACCCACCTGTATATCATCCCTTACCGGTGGTGCTTAGTTGCAATTGTGAGGTAACAATAGTGGGGAAGATAACAATAGTTGGTGTAACGCGGCTCTTTGTATCACCTGATAGAACATCTTACGTGTGACCTCGATTTAAAGCGTATGAAAACTCTATAAAACACATTAGCAGCCCACAGGGATCACTTGTCATTAGCCAGTATGACTACAACTATGAGATGTAAATGTTTAAGGGGATGGCTGCGGTCAAACCTACTACTAGTGCTGACCATGACCGGAGTGACCATCGGTTGCGTTTTTGGTGTGTTGATTCGACCATTGGATCTGTCAAAGACCGCTCTGCTATGGATTGGTAAGACAAAGTTTATCATTTTTCATGTCTTATGTCTGTCTTGTTTTGCTTTTAATTAAAGTATTTTGGAAACAAAAATCTTTGGGTTTTTTTATAAACAGCATTGACACAATAACAAAACATGAAAAATTGTACGTGAACCAAACTTTCTCCAAAATGGATGTTACGATCTATGATGCTTAAGAAATTGTAATAGAATCAGGTATTTTGTTTACATTGTGATATTTCAAACAGTTGCTAAGATTTCAAGAAAAGAGGCATATGTTAAAAAATGAATTTGTCAATGCAGGAATCAGGACAGAGCAAATATTTGTATTTCTCAATATTGCTATATTCTTTCTTTAAGAATTATGTAAAAACGGCGCATATTTGCGGTGCTTTTGAGCCCAATGCTTTACATAAGATTAATTCACATATTGGAAACGGGAAAAATAACGTTTTGATTTAAACTCTCTGATTTCATGGCTCATGAACATATTAAAAATGGTACAATAAAGATTTGATAGATATTTTATCTAGTTGCCATACTGGTGCACTGTATTACGATAAAATTTTGTAAAAAACATATATTTAATGTTGTAAACGCACTGTCGATTTGTCATTATCATTTAAAGCTGGTAAATCAAAAGCATTTCTCTATTTATTACAATACACAAAATTAAAGACATTCAAATGATGCTTGATTGTGTAGAAAGGTTCGTTAAATTATCTAATTCTTTATGATGATTTCCCCCTCATCTCCTTTATTTTTGTTCTTTTATCATATATCAACTACACGCCCGTAATCATACATACGCAAAGCACGACGTTCCCCTCAAATTATTTACTTATATTCATTTTATCAAATAATCGCCATTCTGATTTCGGAAAAAAATTGATCATTTGTGGTTCTAAGAAATCAATTTATTTTTACGGTTATTACAATAAAATTAGTATACAGAAAATCAGTAAGTGTACGCATTGAATGCACGTTTGTATTGAATAAAAAAGGACATTTAGACGGGTATGCCCAAAGTTTTATTTGGTTTTGTGTTTGGTTACAAAAATCTAATAGAAATGTATAAAAGTGGACACAGTACGAATCCTGTTTCTTATATTAAATATTGGTGTACACTAATAGGTGTAAAGCTAGCTGAGGTCATGCATTATATTGTTTGATGTGTTTTGAGTAGCTTTTTTCTATTTGTGATGTCTTTGGCGACATAGAGTTTTGACTGTTCGTACTGTCGCTATATTTTGTGAATTATTTCTATACCTACGTTTAATGAAGTTTAATTTTATCCTTTTTTGTTAACGCTATTTTATCCCTGTAAATATTAACAAAATATTTCGCTTTGTTTGTAGTGTTGCATTGACATTGATTCTATTTCTATGGGTGTGTTCTTCCGCTTTATTTCCGTGATTGTGTACAGCAGCTATATTTTTTCTATGTATAGGCGGTCATTTTAGCTGTGTGTGTCGACAATGTCTTCCTGTATAATCTATATCAATGTGTGATGGCGCTATAATTTTCGTTATGTATCGTCGTGATGACGTCGATAACTACTGTCTCTTCTTTAATGATATGTCATAAAAACGCTGTGGTAACTACTTAGAAATATACTTTGTCTAGATTTGTCGACTCTCAGGGTACTTTTTCCAGAAGTTAGACTTGTAAAATGGAATTTAAGTTGTAGTTCATTTGATTAATAATTTCAATAAGAGTCAAAAACTGTTTTCTTTCGTCAGTTTTCTTTTTCTTCCGCTATGAGTTTAACTTTTAATTATCGTTTTAGGCATGTGTGGAGAGCTGTACATTCGTTTTATGAAGATGATGATTATCCCCCTGGCTGTTTCTTCCATCATTTCTAGTGAGTAACATGTGACTTACCGGTCGAGTTACTTGAACATCTACACTTAAGTTCAGTTAGCATGAATACGAAATGAGTTTTTATACCTAGGTATTAAACATTTTAGATTTTACAATTATGACTTAAGTATAATGATGATGTTAATAGCTGTGGGTATGTCGGTTGATATGAATACTTTATGGATGTGATGCGAAAATAACGTGGCAATGGGTTACATATACAATTTTAACTGCAATGTCGAAGTCTAAATATTATTTTAAGTTTTTTTTTCAAATCGAATCGTAAGTAATATGAAAATATTAGTACATCTCTGTACTTTTCATTTTTTTGCGTAGGTACTGCTTCATTAAAACCGAGGTCGAATGGAAAGATGGGATGTATCATTGTATCTTATCTGGTGTTGACAAATGTCCTCGGCTGTCTTGTTGGCTGTGCCCTTGCCATATGCCTCAATCCAGGTCAGTTATGAAAACGTCGTAGATTGTAAGCCGATATATATATTTGTTTATGTTTTGGTCATATATATACCGTCCATTTCATTGATGTCAACATGTGAAAGCTTTCATTCTTAACAAAAATTTCGATATGTTATGCAATGTTTAGTTTCATGTTTTTTGTATATTTTTCCGTTAATAATAATGATTAATAAAGTCCGTATATACCGTTTTATCACATCCTAATTAGTAGGTATCGTCCGTGGTTATAGAGCCTTTACAGCCAGCCAATAGCTTTCTCAACTCCCTGGTTGAGCATACAGTCGGTGCTTCCATCTCGGCGCTCACAGCTAGCATTCTACATTTCTAGCACTGCCCAACCACGTACTCAATTACAGCTTAGTAGACTGGAACAAGCAGAGTTAAGTATCTTGCTCAAAAATACAACACAGTTTCGTAACGTAACTCGAATGCGCAACATTTCTGTCACGTGCCCGGCGTCCTACAACTAGGCTACAACGTACCGTTCCTCCTACGATGTGTATGACAGAGTTGACAAGCTATACAGAAATTATATATAAATCCATCTTGGTACTTTATCCATGTAACTTGTTGAGCCAGCGGCGTCTAATAGAAAGAGATGATAAGAAACGCAGACATAGGCTTTATTTTACATATTTTAAGAAACATCTGTAGATGAAGGAAAGCAAAACATATTGGATGGTGTCGACTTTGGTAAGAAAGTCCGGGCTCACATATTTGATACCCAAGAAAAATTTGATAAACAATGAGAAGAATGCATATGATTGCATGTTCTATGATGAAAAAAATAGCAAAGTACATATGTACCTCAAATCGATCTGAAATTACAAACATACCTTATGCAACAACCAAGTTATTATTTGTTGACGTGTATTATATTAATAATGTATATCCTATATAGTTACATGTATGCGGTATGTCAATAGTCTACTCCAGGGTGAGGAATTTGGATGAGCCGGACGATTTATCCTGTTTCTGATACCAAGTTCTTCACCAGAGTGTAGAGTATCTCTAATTCACATGCCTACATATTGGGTGACTCTTTTTATACCTCTTCACTTAAAATATGGCAAAAATCCACATAGACGACTTTTACAGAAACTCAACCTGTGTTTGGAAAGAGCAAAATTGTCACAGATAGTCTTTCGATAATGACGTCATAATGCAATGTAACACTGTTATCTTATTGTGACGAGTGCATATAAGCTACGTGAACATGTATATTTGTCGTGTTAATGTTATTTATTTGTATACTGTATTGATGTGATATGCATTAATTTATTTAAAGTTTTTAAAAACAAGCATTCTTTTTCATTTTAGTTTATGGTTCAGCTAAGGAAAGCCATTTAGAAACACAAACAAACTTATCTACAGATTTCAATGATGTGTTTGCTGATTTTTTTAGGTAAATGATTTGATTAGATTCATAACTGATGTTCTAGTGTTAAGTTATAATCTTGTACTGATGTTTCTTATATAACTTTTACTCTTGAAACCAGCTGGTGTATGGTAAAATTTATGTTCTGATGGTTCATTAACTAAAATTACCTTCGTTCTTATAACTTATAACTTTTATATTTCTGTTAGCAACTTAAACTTCAACTTATGTTCTGGTAACTAATAATACACCATAAATTCTACTTCGGTAACTGATTTTATATCATTACTTCTGGTACAATATGTAACTAATTATACTATAACTTGTGTTCTGGTAACTAATTATACTATAACTTGTGTTCTGGTAACTAATTATACTATAACTTGTGTTCTGGTAACTAATATACTATAACTTGTGTTCTGGTAAGTAATTATACTATAACTTATGTTCTGGTAACTAATACTTGTAATATACTATACATTGTGCTTCGGTTGCTGACTTTTTATCAGAACTTATGTTCTAGTAACTTATTATTCTAAAATGTATATTTCGGTAACAACAAAAAAATTATTTCAACTTATGTTCTGGTGTAACTAAATATTCTAAAACTTATGTTTCGGTAACTAACAATACTTAACTTATTTTCTGGTAACTAATTAAACTATACGCTATGTTTCAATGACTCATTATACTATAACTGATGATAACTAATTACATGTATACTATAACTTATGTTTTGGTTACTGATTAAACTTTAAGCTGTTTCGGTAGCTTTTTACACTACAACATTATTTCGTTAACTAATAATACTTTAACTTATGTCCTGGTAACCGATTATATTACAATTTATGTTTCGGTATCTACTTATACTATAACTTATGTTTCGGTATCTAATTATACTATTACTTATGTTCTGGTACAACTTATTATATAATTAACTGTTATTCTGGTAATTGATTATATCGATTAATCTATGTTCGTGTAACTCCTAAACTAATGAAACTTATCTTAACAGTCTAAACATGAAATATAGGCACATTCATATTTTAGATTTAACTGTAAATCAACCGAGAATCAATTAAATTAAAGAGTTAAACCAGAGATTTTAAGTTTGAGACAAGTTCTCTTTCATTGAAACAATTGATATTCAGCAGCTAAGTTCTATGGGGGGATGTAGCTGGTATCCCTTGTTTTTGGGTATCCCTTCTTTTTGGGTATCCCTTGTTTTTGGGTGCAACTTAAGTCAATTACTCTCTTTTCCCCATCCCTCATATAGACGCGTACTGATGTATCAGACATATCTACTTCTCAAAGCATCCGATCAGAATATCCGGTTCTCTATAAGGTGACTTTACAGAATCATAGCTGTCAAATGAAATACTTTATATGTACGACACATTTGACACTGAAACATCGAAAGCTTCCTCTTAAAGAAGGCGAGTTGGTGTAGGGGTAAGAGCTTTAGATATTTCTAGGCTAGGTGAGGGGGTGCTGCAGGTCGTTGGTACAAGCCTCGGACAGGGCACGAGTCATACATGTAAAACTGGCTTCTTTTGTCACTTGTGTTTCAATGTCCTTTATGGTTTTATAAATAAGAACCTATTTCTAAGAATAAGTAAATATAAAATAAATACATATTTGAAAATCTGAAAAGAGTTAATACATTTTAATCCATATGTATGAATGAACTGTTCGAAAAAATAAATTCAAATTAATCAGATATCGAGAGATAGCTTAGGAATGTATATAACAAAATCTAATTCAGATTTCGAAAAATGCGTATATGACAAGCACAAACGAAATACTTGCAAAAATAGTTAAATTAATAAAATTTAAAAAAAAATAATTGAACAGGTCTCAACCAATATCATAATTTTAAAAAAGGATATCAGTTTGTTTTTTTAAATGTTTTAAAATGACCACTTTTTCATGAGAAGTATCGATGTATCACAATTATGACGGTTTGAACAAAGCGTGGCACAATCTTGATAAAAATTATTATCTTTGTAAATTACACATCGTGTTGGGTTTATGATTTCATTAGATTTGCTTTATATACATATGTATATTACTTATCTAAGTCACTCCTCTATGTGTACATTATCTGTAGATTGGTGAAAAGTTACTGTAGTATTTCTTCATTATTATTCCGAACAATTGTACTAACGAAAGTTCTACAACCTAGACGGTACTTAATAATGAAACAGAAATTTGAGAATCATCCCTGGGTTATCAAAAGACAAGATAACACTTTCAACAATGATAAAGTAAAACCTCGTGTATTTAGTTTTAAAGTTTAAACATATTTTATTGTTCAAATTTACAAAAGGATTGGACAACAAGTTATTTCAACTTAATAAAGTCCTCTCCTCAATACATATAGTAAAAAATA